>OX101815.2:31099598-31259598 GCA_944452925.2 Chrysolina oricalcia | reverse complement strand
TCGGCAGGGGTTCGATAAACAGGAAGGTTCGGGAATATGGAATTATCATATACTTAAAATGTTTTTCCCAATATGCTTTCACTGATATAACTCGTAGCTCAAAAACGCACGATTAGGTGATACGCATTAATATTGCAGATGTTGATAAGAAATATATAGAGTGTTTTAGCGATAGCGAGGTATTCAACTCATTTCAGATATCTATGAATAATATACAGAATTGTCTCGCAGATATGTATATGTATTCAAAATAAGATGTAAACCGAGTATAAATAATCAGATATCCAGATTTACATTTTCAAAGGTGATTACGGTAATAAATTGAAATGGAAAGGAGGCATATTCATATTTAGATCAATCCGTATGAATAATAACATCTCACATATATTCTAGGAAGTGCACTTGGAGCAATTGAATCTCATTTGTTATTCTGATATAGGGATAGACAAAAATTACCAAACCTCTTCAATTGCAAAGAGAATGCAACTATACATCAAATATCAACGCCGTCGCTTGGGTAAGAGTTATTTCTTTCAGTTATTTTTATCAAGTATATGATTAATATTTGAATTTTTCACCTATAAAGAATGTGACATAGCAAAACTCGTAAATTGATCGCTTCCTGTCGAAGTATTTGAACTATGACACTGAGGGCATCTCAAATGGAGATGATATAAAGAAATATTTCATACAGATGTATTTCAACTGAACGTTTACTTTATTCCATGTTCCAAAAAACATCATTGAAAAGTTAACTTTAATATAATTTCCAATGGTGAAAATAAACATAGAATAGTTACATCATGCTGAGTCTAGTCAATTGAAAATATGTGACACATGGTGTTTGAATTTATTCAACCCATTAGTGGACAAATGTTTCATTGGGATGATTGAAAAACCGGATTATCACCGTATTACACGTTAGAAAGTCGATCATATTGCACATTTTCACCACTCAAATCATAACCTGTAAATTATGTATTATTAGCGAAATGAAATATTTGATAAAAATATATTTCACACTTCAAATCAGTGGGTATGCGATATGTCATTATGGTTATATCCGTGGGCTTTCGATAATCTGGATAGACGTCTTGGTATGATTTTTTTTTTCTATCAACTCACTTTTATTGGTTTTAATTCAAATTACCAACTATCTAGATGGAATTTACTAAACACTAATTCGAAATAATATGGGAATAAATCAATGACATTGTGCAATTTTATGCAATATATCAATGTTAAGGTGAGAACATAAGAAATTCTCCTACCTAGGTTAGTGAACTGAAGACGTTTCTTCAAAATATATGTTATCGAACCTTCTATGAAGATTTTCTGGTTCATTTTTATGGCTGTGAAATATCGAATAAATAGCTTTATGTTTCTGTATGAAAAGTAATGCGCAATTAAACATAAAATGGTTATGATATTATGATGTCCAGTATTAAGTGATCGAAAAATTGATATCATCATTTAAAAATTTTGAATGATATAATATATATTATTGAATTGGAAGAAATTATGACCCACTCTTTTCATCTCAAACAAAGAAATTATTATGTAGCTTGTTAAATTCCACTATGCAGCAGAATTCAGTTCGCTGATGGAATATTGACAGGTTTTTCTCCAGTATTCTCATACTGATAGTTGACACTCAGGATGTCTATCTATCTTGCAATTGGAATTCCTGGTCCTCTGGCAGTTCGGCCATCTGTCAAGCTGGCTGACTAGCCCTAAACTTCCTCTAAAATATGATATTTTGAAAAATAATTAATATTCATTCAGATAATATATAAATCAAAAATAAAAATTTAACATACGTGTTCTTCCAGTCTTTCAAGAAAGTAATAACATCAGGTAAAAATGATGTAAATAGAAAATGTATACAGTTGAAAACGAACAAGAAAATCAATTAATGCATTACCAAAATTAGTCCACTAGAAAAAATGTTACTAATCAATACTTGAACAAATTCAGATTTTGCACAAAATATTGTTTGTTCTTATTTCAAAATCCCAATTTTGGGGTACATTACATTAGATACACTTACTGAACTTACTTTCCGCTGAACTAATATCAAGAGAGGGCCAATAAAGTTTACGAAAATTACATCTAAGAGAATCTCTTTCCATACTGAATACATTCATTCAGACGACATTAGAATATGGATCATAAAGTGCCATACTTCAAATGAAAATGCCCTACAGCTACATGTCAACATACTTCAACCAAGATACATAGAAATCCTGGTGTGATCTCTTATAGCTGTGAAACCGTCATACAAAAGTGTTAAGGTACGGCCTACTTGATTCGTGATATTTTTACTGCGTTGATACCGTTTCACCTCTTTAGCACACAGATGGCGGCAAAATTACAGATTCATGATGACGCTTGGACAAGTTTCATGTTATGTAATTTTCAACATTGAATTTTATTTGTTGTGATATTTATTAACCATAATTTGTAAACATTCAAATTTCAATCAAATAATTATGACTCAGTACTTCGGAAAGTTGGAAACTCGGTTATTTTCGACCTATACGCCATCCATCGACGAATGGAGCCAACGGTATCAGTGCAATTATAGTCTCAACAACTTTGTTGAAACAAAAGCGAATCGGTGATAACACCATGGTTTCTATACATCTTGACTTCAACATAACCTAAAGCAGTTTCTGTTTGAGTTCATTTTGACATTCTGTCATCATTTGTTGATTTTCTGTATGCTTCCTAATGAATCTAATCTTATATATTTGTCATTTTCCAATCGTTACTACTATATTCCCCCAGTTTTATGCCATTGCAAGTGGTTGAATAATTCGGATCATTATTATCTTTCGTGCGAAAATAGTATAGATATAGTCTGCAAATGAAATATTTTTTTAATTTTCACTGAAGAACTAAAAACCAAAATTCCCTAGACTCTTTGATTAAGTGGTAATTACACTAGTGTCTGGCACAAAATTTACAGCATATAGAATTCCTAATTTTTAATATTGATACCTCAGAAAACTTCGAATATGATAAAATCCCCTGCTACCCCCAAAAGCTATACTTCATAGGTTGAAGTTCAATTTTCTATGTCTATTTAGGAACTTTGAAACATGTGATAAATTCACAATAAATGATGATCCTTTGACATAATTTTGAATGTGAAAACATATCCAGGGGTGATATCGTCATACCTACCAATATACTATTCAAATTGCGCAAGAAGTCCATATCATGAAGTGGAATGGAGAGTTATGTAGGAATATTGATGGAGTGGAGATAATTTGAGTTTTTTCCTACTTTAAAATGTAAACTACTATTCTAGCATGAAATTTCTTATATTTCACAAGGTTATAAGGACAAAATGAATAAAACGGTGAGAAAAATTTAATTGTTCGTAGTTAAATTATTACCAATTAATAATAATAATAAAAAAACCCTCACAATTACTCTTAGAATGTACCCAAAGGCGGGTGGAGGTCGGTTATCAGTATTATTTGCCATATGGCTTGTGATTCAATAACGTTGATAAATATTTCATTTCATTCCATAATTATCTTTTTCTTTCCTAACAGAATGAAGTTATGACTATTATTTCATGAAAATTTATCATGTTTTTCAATCTACCTCGTAGGTCGAAGAAAACAAAAAGTTGGTAAAAGCAGTTTCGTTTAGGGGTCATCAGCAATGACATTTTCTGAGAAGCTAATAATTAAAAAAAGTATTCCATAGATAGATACGTAGCGAACTTCATGACTAACAATATATGATGATTAACGAAAGATGCAGAAATAGTCAATCAGATATTCAACCCCAAAAGTTCATACTGAATTCGATTACGCATTTTCAATACAAATTAAAATATCATCATAGTGTATAATAATTATTTGTATAACCTCAAAGCTATAATATCACTAAGGGTACGTAACAAATTGCCTGTGGTATGATTTCTCGTCGTTTTCGGACTGATTTTGAATGGAATCAGACAATCTTGTGCAAGTTAAACGAGACGGTGACGTATACGTTCGCATAGGTATCGATATGTCCTCCCCCATCAATGCACCCGTTGTTAGCGGGGCGAATCGAGCTTCAATTACTGAAGAATTTTTCAATGATATTATTCATTTATTATCATCAAAGGTAAGACCTCGTTAATCCTCAGCTCGCACAAGTTTCGACTTTTGAGGGCTGCAGTTCTTATGAGGACGACAGCTGATTAACGGAAAAAACAATTTTAACAATTTAACAAAATTTACCTTTCGAACGTTGGGTGGTGTATTGCGTTTTTCGGATCAATTCGATTTCTCGAGGAAGGTTTATTTTTTTGTATTAATTATATAAAGTAGTAATGGTTGATCACAGTTCAATCAACGAAAACCATTCATTCAGATACAGATAAATATTTTTTCAAAATGTAAATGATTGACATACAATGTTTCATATTTAAGCAAGGTACAAATAATTTTGTATATCTAGGTCAATAAATGTTATTAATGTATAAGTGTGTAGGTTCGACTGATTTTTTTAAGTACCCAATTGATATTGACGCTATTTCTATAGGGTTTTTTATATTGCTACGAATATTTTCTGGTTGAGGATTGGATGTTGATTTTCACGCAATATCACTTGTTCTGTTACCAAATCCACCTATTTACAGCCCAAATTGGTATCCTGATCTGATTTTAGGCTTGATTTTATATTTCAATATAATATATATATATTAATTATATTTCAATATTATATATATCAATATATTTCAATATATTTACAATATATTTCGAACTTCAGCATTTGTTGGATATTGATAATTTATAATAGATAATTCAAATTCTTTTACGATTACTACTTTTCACTGAGCTCTCTCTAAAGTAGGAATACCTATGAAAAAATCGTGGAAATTAAAATCTAGACAGGTGGATGAAGAATGTATTACTGCTAATAAATATAATTAGGTGGTATAATATTCGCAATTCATCAAAAGTATTATGTTGTCATTTCAATGACTCTGCCGTATTTTTGAAACCCTAATATGATTAATAGGGGTTATGCACTAGTAAAGTTTTAGATTTCTACCTGAAGTAGTTCCTCGCTTGTTTAATGAGAATAAAGTGCTACATTGTATGCTCATTAAAAATATATCGCCAGGCAATATCTATTTTTTCATATTAAGCACCTATCTCTCACATTCCTTATATATCTCTCACACTGACTAGGTATACGTTAAAAGTCACACGTCATTGAAATCCAAGAATGTATTTTTGTATTTATCCCTAATAATTCTACAAAATTCAATCATGCACTGTTATTAATATATCTGCAAAGATAATCACAGCAAGACTGATTGTAATTGATTTTGTGGGACTATTTCATGAATTTCTTTTTTAGAGACTGATAAATGAGTTTAACAAATGGCATATTTATCAGTTATACCGAGACTTTTACTCGGGTAAAAATATGACTAGAATCAAAATTATGACGATCATTATCCTATATTTCTATCAATCTTGAAGCGTGTTCTGCCAAAGTTTTAGTTGAAAACGAATTCCTTCGTACTTTGATGACATTTTAAGTACAATTCTAACTTCCACAATAGCTCGGATTATCTAACGTTCATAAAAAGAGATATTACAGATCACTTGAAGAAACTACTGTGTTAGCGAAATATATGTCGTGATATTCAAAAAATTGTGAAGATCGAATCGTTCTCCATGTAGTTTGTACTATTACAAATATGTATGACAGCTCACGATTGATTTTTAATTACCATCTTATGCGGTTAGTTCCCCCAGTACCATCAGTACAGTATGGTGGTCAAATTCGAGTTTCTATCGTAGTCTCTTTATATTAGATTCATTTAGCATCCATAACTCTATTGGCTATTCATTACTAGATGAGGGTGAGGTGCTAAGAGTCTATATAAATCACGTATTAGGGCATTAATATTATATATTTGACGAAAGGGGGAATATTTGAACTAACTATTATATTTCAGCTATGTTTCAAAATTATTTTCCAATTTTTGCTAAAAGTATGACAGCCATGACTATGTCATATTTCTACGAATATTGTCCTCCCCATTGAAAGTTGACGACTTGCGATAACATCCGTTCTCATTTCTCCATGATATTTGCATAGCCAACTTAAATTATTGGCATACAATGTAAAATTTGTATTTGTCAATATGAGACCCATAATAACAAATTGATGATTTTCTGTATTTTATTTTAATATATTGAAAATTAGTACAAACGAGTTCATGGTTGAATTTAGTGGACCACTCAGGTATCATTTTATGGAAGTCATGGAGTTGGTATTGGTCAATACATATAGAAACATGAAACGAATTTCAAACCTATGTATGAGAGAACACATAAGTTTGGTCTTTCTTATTTGGTATACGATGACACTTCACACAGTCTGCTAGCAAATTTCAATTTATTACGTTTTTCTCCATATATGTTAAGAGCTTTCGCTGCTAATCTTGAAAGGTGAATTGATCTATAAAAAATTGTGTAAACGGTACATGTACTAAACATATATTGAGGCAAAAATTCACTGATATTTGTGAGCTTTCAATAACGTGTACTGTTGAACCAGGCCACTTTGGTCTCTGAGATGCCTAAATGAGAAACAGGGGAGGTAACTGCGATATAAAGATCGAGCACGATTTTTCATTAGAAAGGCATAAAGAAGGAAAGGGTTAGTCTAGTGCCAAGCTGTTCTGGTTGCGCTATAGCAATCATCCAATATTACAATCAAACTATATCACCTATAAAGTAATGGTGTCCACTATATATCTCAGATGACAATTATGTGATATGTGTAGCATATATTTCCTCAATTATCGAATGTATAAGCTTTCAAGTTAACGAAATTAATTTATCAATTAAGTGCGAATTATCCTTCTCATTCATATGTTTCAAATAACGGTTCTTCTTATTGGTTTCACTATACTAGACTATGCACCCGTTCCATAACCATGATGTTTTCCATATTACCTGTTATCCTGAGTATTTATGCTAAGTTCCTAGCACAACTCCCAAAAAACTGCAAACTGTATTCAAACTGGAAACTATTCCATTACTTATCCATTTAAAAAGAATTGGGAGAAGCTAAGGCATTTTTTCGCCACTCGTAGTATAGCAATTCTGTGGAAGGTATTGCAGTATGCTTTATCACCAATAATAATTTCGACATTAAGTGAAAATTTTACTTAAATTAGCGAATATCATGGGAAATTTCTGGAATGACGTCAAGTTTACTAGATGTATCTATAGACCCCCAGGTCCTACTTGACTCGAATTACTTTTGCATTTGCTTTTGATATGAAATAGGTATCTTACTATACTTTAACTCTATTTAAAAGAGAATGTGAGTAGTATTGCCAATTTCCATTTGGAATTGGGATTATTTCTCTAGATTTCGAACAAAAAACAAACAAAAAAATTTGGACTATAACAGTTTTATCAGAGAGCCAGACTTTGAAACAAGATGTTTCCGGCATTTCGGGCGACAAAGATAAATCACTCAAAATCGAATGAAAATCCTTTAAATCATTCAGTCTGTCAAATTTATGAAGAAAATGAATCACAAACTGATATTAAATCAATTCGCATTGACAGAACTGTAAAATTTTGAATTTTTGAACCAGTCCACCACATAATCCCAATGCATTTTCAATCACTTTTATTGTTCTTAAAAACCCTTTTTGATTTTTGTTTACACTCATTTCACGGCAAGCTTGCCTCAACCTACCATGCGAATTTTGACTACTTCGATATCACATACAAACCACCCTATAATTTTGAATGTCTGCATCATCTTGCTGAATGTACATTTCCAGTCATAATTTGCATCGAATAATTCTTGATCATGGGAATCAACTAAAATACCACACAATTAGTTTTTTTTTCTGTAATATTATTTCTAACATTTATCAATCAAGTATGGATCTGCAATTTCCAACACATAGTATCATGGTGGTAACAAACGTAGCCTCATTTGTGAATATATATTTTCTCAGAATATCATTCAAACATGTTCCATAGCCAAGAAGCAATAGTCTAATTCTTTTTACTCATCTCTTTCAATCATTGTACTCATTATCTATGTGATTGAATGATTATATTTTATAAAGGCAAAAAGATCTTCTATTTTTTCTTTAATTCACATTAAATTGAATGGTTGAGAATGATTCGAAGCTAAGATATTGTCACCACTATTATAATATCTTCTATTTCTACTGGCATAACCAACTATGGGGATTTTCCTGGGTTGACTAAAAAGTGCTTTTACAGATGCTGGTGTAAAATTCCATATGATGAGTTTCGTTGAATTGTTTTCAACTTTTCCGCTACTTGTAGCCTAGATTCCAAAAAAAAATTATAATTTAAATTTTGCCTCTCAAGTACAAGTGACATATTGTTCATATTTCTTGAAAAAATTTCTTTCAAACTGTCATTCAATTATCCCGTATTTATATACATATGTTTAAACGTTACAACAAGAACGTGATTTTTCACTTTGTAATAAGTCGAGTATGGATTAATCATAATAACTTATACCCATGAGAGATAATTGAAAAAATGCGTTAGCGTTGGAATCAACAAAAATATAACTACCAATTACTATGAACGAAAAAGTGTTTGGACTATGGATTCAAGTCACAACGTTTCAACTGGCTAGTATCTCTAGTCGTTATCAAGTGAATCACAAAGCGGAAAGTTGAGGTGAACATCCATCGGAAAACAACTACTTCCCCCTACGAATATTGTATGACATCTTACTTCCATCCAATCCTTGGTTATCCGTCTGTTGTGAGTGACAATATTTACGAAATATTCAGAATTTATATCCAATTTAGCAGGTAATAAGACCTATTATCTTAGTCATTGTTCTATTGTACCAATTACTAATTTCGATTATGTGATTGATATACGATTTTAGAAAATTGTATGAGAATATATTATATTATAGATATCACAGATTTAAATTATAAGCAACAGTAATAGATCAAAACTATGGCAGGTGTTTAAAAATTATTGATTTATGAATATTCGGACGGTGAAACAAGCATCATGGAGTAGTGAAATTGGTAATTGGTACAATGGAACAATGACTAAGATAATAGGTCTTATTACCTGCTAAAATGGATATAAATTCTGAACATTTCGTAAATATTGTCACTCACAACAGACGGATAACCAAGGATTGGATGGAAGTCAGATGTCATACAATATTCGTAGGGGGAAGTAGTTGTTTTCCGATGGATGTTCACCTCAACTTTCCGCTTTGTGATTCACTTGATAACGACTAGAGATACTAGCCAGTTGAAACGTTGTGACTTGAATCCATAGTCCAAACACTTTTTCGTTCATAGTAATTGGTAGTTATATTTTTGTTGATTCCAACGCTAACGCATTTTTTCAATTATCTCTCATGGGTATAAGTTATTATGATTAATCCATACTCGACTTATTACAAAGTGAAAAATCACGTTCTTGTTGTAACGTTTAAACATATGTATATAAATACGGGATAATTGAATGACAGTTTGAAAGAAATTTTTTCAAGAAATATGAACAATATGTCACTTGTACTTGAGAGGCAAAATTTAAATTATTATTTTTTTTTGGAATCTAGGCTACAAGTAGCGGAAAAGTTGAAAACAATTCAACGAAACTCATCATATGGAATTTTACACCAGCATCTGTAAAAGCACTTTTTAGTCAACCCAGGAAAATCCCCATAGTTGGTTATGCCAGTAGAAATAGAAGATATTATAATAGTGGTGACAATATCTTAGCTTCGAATCATTCTCAACCATTCAATTTAATGTGAATTAAAGAAAAAATAGAAGATATTTTTGCCTTTATAAAATATAATCATTCAATCACATAGATAATGAGTACAATGATTGAAAGAGATGAGTAAAAAGAATTAGACTATTGCTTCTTGGCTATGGAACATGTTTGAATGATATTCTGAGAAAATATATATTCACAAATGAGGCTACGTTTGTTACCACCATGATACTATGTGTTGGAAATTGCAGATCCATACTTGATTGATAAATGTTAGAAATAATATTACAGAAAAAAAACTAATTGTGTGGTATTTTAGTTGATTCCCATGATCAAGAATTATTCGATGCAAATTATGACTGGAAATGTACATTCAGCAAGATGATGCAGACATTCAAAATTATAGGGTGGTTTGTATGTGATATCGAAGTAGTCAAAATTCGCATGGTAGGTTGAGGCAAGCTTGCCGTGAAATGAGTGTAAACAAAAATCAAAAAGGGGTTTTTAAGAACAATAAAAGTGATTGAAAATGCATTGGGATTATGTGGTGGACTGGTTCAAAAATTCAAAATTTTACAGTTCTGTCAATGCGAATTGATTTAATATCAGTTTGTGATTCATTTTCTTCATAAATTTGACAGACTGAATGATTTAACGGATTTTCATTCGATTTTGAGTGATTTATCTTTGTCGCCCGAAATGCCGGAAACATCTTGTTTCAAAGTCTGGCTCTCTGATAAAACTGTTATAGTCCAAATTTTTTTGTTTGTTTTTTGTTCGAAATCTAGAGAAATAATCCCAATTCCAAATGGAAATTGGCAATACTACTCACATTCTCTTTTAAATAGAGTTAAAGTATAGTAAGATACCTATTTCATATCAAAAGCAAATGCAAAAGTAATTCGAGTCAAGTAGGACCTGGGGGTCTATAGATACATCTAGTAAACTTGACGTCATTCCAGAAATTTCCCATGATATTCGCTAATTTAAGTAAAATTTTCACTTAATGGCGAAATTATTATTGGTGATAAAGCATACTGCAATACCTTCCACAGAATTGCTATACTACGAGTGGCGAAAAAATGCCTTAGCTTCTCCCAATTCTTTTTAAATGGATAAGTAATGGAATAGTTTCCAGTTTGAATACAGTTTGCAGTTTTTTGGGAGTTGTGCTAGGAACTTAGCATAAATACTCAGGATAACAGGTAATATGGAAAACATCATGGTTATGGAACGGGTGCATAGTCTAGTATAGTGAAACCAATAAGAAGAACCGTTATTTGAAACATATGAATGAGAAGGATAATTCGCACTTAATTGATAAATTAATTTCGTTAACTTGAAAGCTTATACATTCGATAATTGAGGAAATATATGCTACACATATCACATAATTGTCATCTGAGATATATAGTGGACACCATTACTTTATAGGTGATATAGTTTGATTGTAATATTGGATGATTGCTATAGCGCAACCAGAACAGCTTGGCACTAGACTAACCCTTTCCTTCTTTATGCCTTTCTAATGAAAAATCGTGCTCGATCTTTATATCGCAGTTACCTCCCCTGTTTCTCATTTAGGCATCTCAGAGACCAAAGTGGCCTGGTTCAACAGTACACGTTATTGAAAGCTCACAAATATCAGTGAATTTTTGCCTCAATATATGTTTAGTACATGTACCGTTTACACAATTTTTTATAGATCAATTCACCTTTCAAGATTAGCAGCGAAAGCTCTTAACATATATGGAGAAAAACGTAATAAATTGAAATTTGCTAGCAGACTGTGTGAAGTGTCATCGTATACCAAATAAGAAAGACCAAACTTATGTGTTCTCTCATACATAGGTTTGAAATTCGTTTCATATTTCTATATGTATTGACCAATACCAACTCCATGACTTCCATAAAATGATACCTGAGTGGTCCACTAAATTCAACCATGAACTCGTTTGTACTAATTTTCAATATATTAAAATAAAATACAGAAAATCATCAATTTGTTATTATGGGTCTCATATTGACAAATACAAATTTTACATTGTATGCCAGTAATTTAAGTTGGCTATGCAAATATCATGGAGAAATGAGAACGGATGTTATCGCAAGTCGTCAACTTTCAATGGGGAGGACAATATTCGTAGAAATATGACATAGTCATGGCTGTCATACTTTTAGCAAAAATTGGAAAATAATTTTGAAACATAGCTGAAATATAATAGTTAGTTCAAATATTCCCCCTTTCGTCAAATATATAATATTAATGCCCTAATACGTGATTTATATAGACTCTTAGCACCTCACCCTCATCTAGTAATGAATAGCCAATAGAGTTATGGATGCTAAATGAATCTAATATAAAGAGACTACGATAGAAACTCGAATTTGACCACCATACTGTACTGATGGTACTGGGGGAACTAACCGCATAAGATGGTAATTAAAAATCAATCGTGAGCTGTCATACATATTTGTAATAGTACAAACTACATGGAGAACGATTCGATCTTCACAATTTTTTGAATATCACGACATATATTTCGCTAACACAGTAGTTTCTTCAAGTGATCTGTAATATCTCTTTTTATGAACGTTAGATAATCCGAGCTATTGTGGAAGTTAGAATTGTACTTAAAATGTCATCAAAGTACGAAGGAATTCGTTTTCAACTAAAACTTTGGCAGAACACGCTTCAAGATTGATAGAAATATAGGATAATGATCGTCATAATTTTGATTCTAGTCATATTTTTACCCGAGTAAAAGTCTCGGTATAACTGATAAATATGCCATTTGTTAAACTCATTTATCAGTCTCTAAAAAAGAAATTCATGAAATAGTCCCACAAAATCAATTACAATCAGTCTTGCTGTGATTATCTTTGCAGATATATTAATAACAGTGCATGATTGAATTTTGTAGAATTATTAGGGATAAATACAAAAATACATTCTTGGATTTCAATGACGTGTGACTTTTAACGTATACCTAGTCAGTGTGAGAGATATATAAGGAATGTGAGAGATAGGTGCTTAATATGAAAAAATAGATATTGCCTGGCGATATATTTTTAATGAGCATACAATGTAGCACTTTATTCTCATTAAACAAGCGAGGAACTACTTCAGGTAGAAATCTAAAACTTTACTAGTGCATAACCCCTATTAATCATATTAGGGTTTCAAAAATACGGCAGAGTCATTGAAATGACAACATAATACTTTTGATGAATTGCGAATATTATACCACCTAATTATATTTATTAGCAGTAATACATTCTTCATCCACCTGTCTAGATTTTAATTTCCACGATTTTTTCATAGGTATTCCTACTTTAGAGAGAGCTCAGTGAAAAGTAGTAATCGTAAAAGAATTTGAATTATCTATTATAAATTATCAATATCCAACAAATGCTGAAGTTCGAAATATATTGTAAATATATTGAAATATATTGATATATATTATATTGAAATATAATTAATATATATATATTATATTGAAATATAAAATCAAGCCTAAAATCAGATCAGGATACCAATTTGGGCTGTAAATAGGTGGATTTGGTAACAGAACAAGTGATATTGCGTGAAAATCAACATCCAATCCTCAACCAGAAAATATTCGTAGCAATATAAAAAACCCTATAGAAATAGCGTCAATATCAATTGGGTACTTAAAAAAATCAGTCGAACCTACACACTTATACATTAATAACATTTATTGACCTAGATATACAAAATTATTTGTACCTTGCTTAAATATGAAACATTGTATGTCAATCATTTACATTTTGAAAAAATATTTATCTGTATCTGAATGAATGGTTTTCGTTGATTGAACTGTGATCAACCATTACTACTTTATATAATTAATACAAAAAAATAAACCTTCCTCGAGAAATCGAATTGATCCGAAAAACGCAATACACCACCCAACGTTCGAAAGGTAAATTTTGTTAAATTGTTAAAATTGTTTTTTCCGTTAATCAGCTGTCGTCCTCATAAGAACTGCAGCCCTCAAAAGTCGAAACTTGTGCGAGCTGAGGATTAACGAGGTCTTACCTTTGATGATAATAAATGAATAATATCATTGAAAAATTCTTCAGTAATTGAAGCTCGATTCGCCCCGCTAACAACGGGTGCATTGATGGGGGAGGACATATCGATACCTATGCGAACGTATACGTCACCGTCTCGTTTAACTTGCACAAGATTGTCTGATTCCATTCAAAATCAGTCCGAAAACGACGAGAAATCATACCACAGGCAATTTGTTACGTACCCTTAGTGATATTATAGCTTTGAGGTTATACAAATAATTATTATACACTATGATGATATTTTAATTTGTATTGAAAATGCGTAATCGAATTCAGTATGAACTTTTGGGGTTGAATATCTGATTGACTATTTCTGCATCTTTCGTTAATCATCATATATTGTTAGTCATGAAGTTCGCTACGTATCTATCTATGGAATACTTTTTTTAATTATTAGCTTCTCAGAAAATGTCATTGCTGATGACCCCTAAACGAAACTGCTTTTACCAACTTTTTGTTTTCTTCGACCTACGAGGTAGATTGAAAAACATGATAAATTTTCATGAAATAATAGTCATAACTTCATTCTGTTAGGAAAGAAAAAGATAATTATGGAATGAAATGAAATATTTATCAACGTTATTGAATCACAAGCCATATGGCAAATAATACTGATAACCGACCTCCACCCGCCTTTGGGTAAATTCTAAGAGTAATTGTGAGGGTTTTTTTATTATTATTATTAATTGGTAATAATTTAACTACGAACAATTAAATTTTTCTCACCGTTTTACTCATTTTGTCCTTATAACCTTGTGAAATATAAGAAATTTCATGCTAGAATAGTAGTTTACATTTTAAAGTAGGAAAAAACTCAAATTATCTCCACTCCATCAATATTCCTACATAACTCTCCATTCCACTTCATGATATGGACTTCTTGCGCAATTTGAATAGTATATTGGTAGGTATGACGATATCACCCCTGGATATGTTTTCACATTCAAAATTATGTCAAAGGATCATCATTTATTGTGAATTTATCACATGTTTCAAAGTTCCTAAATAGACATAGAAAATTGAACTTCAACCTATGAAGTATAGCTTTTGGGGGTAGCAGGGGATTTTATCATATTCGAAGTTTTCTGAGGTATCAATATTAAAAATTAGGAATTCTATATGCTGTAAATTTTGTGCCAGACACTAGTGTAATTACCACTTAATCAAAGAGTCTAGGGAATTTTGGTTTTTAGTTCTTCAGTGAAAATTAAAAAAATATTTCATTTGCAGACTATATCTATACTATTTTCGCACGAAAGATAATAATGATCCGAATTATTCAACCACTTGCAATGGCATAAAACTGGGGGAATATAGTAGTAACGATTGGAAAATGACAAATATATAAGATTAGATTCATTAGGAAGCATACAGAAAATCAACAAATGATGACAGAATGTCAAAATGAACTCAAACAGAAACTGCTTTAGGTTATGTTGAAGTCAAGATGTATAGAAACCATGGTGTTATCACCGATTCGCTTTTGTTTCAACAAAGTTGTTGAGACTATAATTGCACTGATACCGTTGGCTCCATTCGTCGATGGATGGCGTATAGGTCGAAAATAACCGAGTTTCCAACTTTCCGAAGTACTGAGTCATAATTATTTGATTGAAATTTGAATGTTTACAAATTATGGTTAATAAATATCACAACAAATAAAATTCAATGTTGAAAATTACATAACATGAAACTTGTCCAAGCGTCATCATGAATCTGTAATTTTGCCGCCATCTGTGTGCTAAAGAGGTGAAACGGTATCAACGCAGTAAAAATATCACGAATCAAGTAGGCCGTACCTTAACACTTTTGTATGACGGTTTCACAGCTATAAGAGATCACACCAGGATTTCTATGTATCTTGGTTGAAGTATGTTGACATGTAGCTGTAGGGCATTTTCATTTGAAGTATGGCACTTTATGATCCATATTCTAATGTCGTCTGAATGAATGTATTCAGTATGGAAAGAGATTCTCTTAGATGTAATTTTCGTAAACTTTATTGGCCCTCTCTTGAT
The DNA here is from genome assembly GCA_944452925.2 of Chrysolina oricalcia. NCBI lineage: Eukaryota > Metazoa > Arthropoda > Insecta > Coleoptera > Chrysomelidae > Chrysolina > Chrysolina oricalcia. Next base: position 31,243,685 of record OX101815.2, on the reverse strand, counting down.
ATTAGTTCAGCGGAAAGTAAGTTCAGTAAGTGTATCTAATGTAATGTACCCCAAAATTGGGATTTTGAAATAAGAACAAACAATATTTTGTGCAAAATCTGAATTTGTTCAAGTATTGATTAGTAACATTTTTTCTAGTGGACTAATTTTGGTAATGCATTAATTGATTTTCTTGTTCGTTTTCAACTGTATACATTTTCTATTTACATCATTTTTACCTGATGTTATTACTTTCTTGAAAGACTGGAAGAACACGTATGTTAAAATTTTATTTTTGATTTATATATTATCTGAATGAATATTAATTATTTTTCAAAATATCATATTTTAGAGGAAGTTTAGGGCTAGTCAGCCAGCTTGACAGATGGCCGAACTGCCAGAGGACCAGGAATTCCAATTGCAAGATAGATAGACATCCTGAGTGTCAACTATCAGTATGAGAATACTGGAGAAAAACCTGTCAATATTCTATCAGCGAACTGAATTCTGCTGCATAGTGGAATTTAACAAGCTACATAATAATTTCTTTTTTTGAGATGAAAAGAGTGGGTCATAATTTCTTCCAATTCAATAATATATATTATATCATTCAAAATTTTTAAATGATGATATCAATTTTTCGATCACTTAATACTGAACATCATAATATCATAACCATTTTATGTTTAATTGCGCATTACTTTTCATACAGAAACATAAAGCTATTTATTCGATATTTCACAGCCATAAAAATGAACCAGAAAATCTTCATAGAAGGTTCGATAACATATATTTTGAAGAAACGTCTTCAGTTCACCAACCTAGGTAGGAGAATTTCTTATGTTCTCACCTTAACATTGATATATTGCATAAAATTGCACAATGTCATTGATTTATTCCCTTATTATTTCGAATTAGTGTTTAGTAAATCCCATCTAGATAGTTGGTAATTTGAATTAAAACCAATAAAAGTGAGTTGATAGAAAAAAAAAACATCATACCAAGACGTCTATCCAGATTATCGAAAGCCCACGGATATAACCATAATGACATATCGCATACCCACTGATTTGAAGTGTGAAATATATTTTTATCAAATATTTCATTTCGCTAATAATACATAATTTACAGGTTATGATTTGAGTGGTGAAAATGTGCAATATGATCGACTTTCTAACGTGTAATACGGTGATAATCCGGTTTTTCAATCATCCCAATGAAACATTTGTCCACTAATGGGTTGAATAAATTCAAACACCATGTGTCACATATTTTCAATTGACTAGACTCAGCATGATGTAACTATTCTATGTTTATTTTCACCATTGGAAATTATATTAAAGTTAACTTTTCAATGATGTTTTTTGGAACATGGAATAAAGTAAACGTTCAGTTGAAATACATCTGTATGAAATATTTCTTTATATCATCTCCATTTGAGATGCCCTCAGTGTCATAGTTCAAATACTTCGACAGGAAGCGATCAATTTACGAGTTTTGCTATGTCACATTCTTTATAGGTGAAAAATTCAAATATTAATCATATACTTGATAAAAATAACTGAAAGAAATAACTCTTACCCAAGCGACGGCGTTGATATTTGATGTATAGTTGCATTCTCTTTGCAATTGAAGAGGTTTGGTAATTTTTGTCTATCCCTATATCAGAATAACAAATGAGATTCAATTGCTCCAAGTGCACTTCCTAGAATATATGTGAGATGTTATTATTCATACGGATTGATCTAAATATGAATATGCCTCCTTTCCATTTCAATTTATTACCGTAATCACCTTTGAAAATGTAAATCTGGATATCTGATTATTTATACTCGGTTTACATCTTATTTTGAATACATATACATATCTGCGAGACAATTCTGTATATTATTCATAGATATCTGAAATGAGTTGAATACCTCGCTATCGCTAAAACACTCTATATATTTCTTATCAACATCTGCAATATTAATGCGTATCACCTAATCGTGCGTTTTTGAGCTACGAGTTATATCAGTGAAAGCATATTGGGAAAAACATTTTAAGTATATGATAATTCCATATTCCCGAACCTTCCTGTTTATCGAACCCCTGCCGATTGCCAACGAATGATGTATATTATTGGCAAATAACACGCGGGGTTCAAATATTTTCCTGATACCTCAATTTAACATTCGAACACATTATCACATTATAATATCAATGCATTAACCAGTTTATCAGTGAGAGCATTGAAGAAATTCCAATATTAATTTAATTTTCCTGAACTGAACTACGTCACTTTATCCATATTCTACTATGATGTTAGCATTCCTTTCAGCACTTATGTTTTCACCAGTGAGCGTAGAGACACATTCAGCATTATGTTTATGATTGAAATACTCCAATTTAATTCATCCAATCATTAGAGAAATGCATAATACAGCTCATATTCATATGTAAAGTATCAACGAATATTATAAATCGAAACCATACACTGATCAGAAATGATCAATTCATCAATTATCTTATCCCTTTGAACATTCAACAGATTAACTTTCCAACTCCATGCTTTTTATTAGGTATATATCAAACTTTAAAGCAAACCCATACATGATTCAACAATATTCATTATATCAGTATTAGGTTTTAGCTGATCCTACAATCTAATTCTCATTCAACGCCAAATCAATATTGATCATATCTTCATCCTCGCAACCTCTCAACAGCACATATAACATCAATTCCGTACTCTAACCCCCTTCCGATACCATGCACAATATCAATCCATTTCATATCATCCACGAACCGTCCAATGCAAATATTTCATCAGGTCATAAAACTTTAATCATTTGAGAAATGCTCAATCTTTCTTCTTTATTGATACCAAATATCAAGAAACACTGTAAATCATATCCACACATTACAAGTATCACTCATCGTTTGATCCTAACAGTCTAACTTCCTACAATCCTACTGTAAAATGCCAAAAACAACTTTACATTCGCTTTTGCATTAAGTATCGATGAATACGCTTACATAACTAGCCAACTAAACTTGCACATGAAGGTACGATCAACCCAAGGCCAAATAGATTCTCCTATCTGCTTGGTAACAATAATTTCTAGACCAACCTTAGAATTCGTGAATTTTTTCCCTAGGTCTAGGGAAAAATCTTAACATTTTAACGTTTATTTATAGGTGATAATTCTTGAGATATGCGACTTTTTGCCTAGATTCTAGGTAAAATCGACATACTCCTCCTCCTCTATATGAAATTTGCTTTTTATCCTTACTCCGAAGACGTCATTTTTGGGAGGAGGCCCAGAACCGGCTCAAATCTCCTACTCATGTATCGCAATCAATTGTTAGGCTCTTCCGTCTATAATTATAATTTAAATGGCGAACGTTACCTCAACCTTTTGGAAACCACCTTCATGGAATATTTGGAGGATATTCCATTAGCGCAGGTCCAAAATTTGTGGTTTCACCATGATGGAGCACCACCTCATAACATATATGTGATTTTCTGGATAGACATTTTCCTAACAAATGAATAGGAAATCAAAAAGTGGTTCAATGGCCTGCAAGGTCGCCGGATCTTACTCCACTTGTGCCGGATCTTACTTACTCTCAAAGATCGTGTTCATCAAAATGATTTTCACGACATCGACAATTTAAGGAATTCTGTGATTCACGTATTTTCCAGAATAACTACAAGGGAAGTAACTCGCTCCATCAATAGAATTAAAAGAAGAATTCGTTTATGTATTGAACAAGAGGGACGCCAGTTTGAACATGTTTTATAAATAGAAAAATTAATGTACTTATGGGGTTTGTGATAATTGTTCTTGTTGATTAAATATTTTCTTAATTTAATGGGCGAGGTAAATAAAATCTAGCAAATGCTCACACTATATAGTTATCCCTTTCATTTCTCTATGGAATGAATAAGTCTGTCTCAATAAAAGTTTAGGCATTTACTTGAAATTAATTCTATTCACATACCCCATTGTTTTTTGTGTATTATTTATGCAGTAATCCATGAAATTTCATGCAGAGAGCACTTCAGCATTGAATAACAAAGTTGTTGATGAATCAATATCAACCTGGCCATGTGATAGATAATAACGGAGACATCTTACTCATGCACTTGTTACGTAAAAATTTAATTTTACTTGTAAGAGCTGCTTTACAATAGTGAAAAATATTTGTATCTATTTTTGGTTACGTTCACAAGATTGAAAAGGGCTGTGCTCACGACTAGCTTTGGAACAGGGAGATGGGGTGAGTTACTAAAAATCGGAATGATGTTCTGAGGGCGCCAACAGATTCAATGAAATAAACCCTTCCTAGAACTGCCACTGGTAAACCGAACCTATAAAATTTAAACCACAATAGGTAACAAATAATATTCAAGAAAACTGTACTAAATATATATTCAATAGCTCAACAATTACGTAACCGCAAAACAACATATTCGGTAAAGGGAAGTAATATCTTATCACTACAAACAACATCGTTGATCTAATATACCGTGCACGGTTGGGAACTCTCGCGAGAGGGTAGAAGAATGGACATATATCTGCAAGGGATGATTTTATCCAATCTCCCATACAGGTTAGATTTTATACCTAGACAGTAATTAATTAAGTACTTATTCAGTAATAAATATGAATGTTCGCACACTGTTAGAGGTCTCAAAAGTATAGATATTGGCTCATTTATATTGATGAAAAGTCTGTCTGCTAAAAGGGGGTTGAACTCATTAACTAAAGTCGCTATGCGGTACTTAGCCTCTTCGAGGGTCCTCTGCAGACTGCAAGGCACGGGGTGATGTGAGGCAACACCCCTACAACAGAAGAAGGGTGCTAAACTTCCTTCTCCATTGATTTTCTAAATGCCTCTAGAAATGGTTCAGGCCACCACAAAAACGTCTAGAAAATTATTTCTATGAATATTCTATTGAAAATAGTGAAAACAGTTTACGGACTTGAACAGATGAACCAGTAAAATAACTCACCTCCGATTATCGATTATTCCCTAATAATCGTGAGACGTTGAATTTTGGTTCCACACAAATAACTGATATACGATCCTCAAACGAGAAAAATCGATAGTAGAAAACAACACTATACGTAACTCAACTCGTACTATCGACAAAATTCTTTTGAATTGAAACCGCCTATAGTTTAAAATAAATCAACAATTCATTGCTAAGTATATCAGAGCCATTGTTAAAAATGAATCCACTATTCTCGATTCCTTTCGAGTTTTCAACAAAAAAGAGGTTTCGCATTCTAACGAAGTGGCAGCAGCTCTCGGATTAGTCCAACGAATATTGTCATGAAGTTTATACCGGGTGTCCCTCCAAATGAAATTTGTAAGATTTTACGCATAACGTAACACACTGAAAACAATATTATTTATCAAAACAACGACTGAAAATTTCAAGTGGTATTCACAATCATGATAAAATATGACAGTTGAAGCCTAAAAGAAGTGATAAAAAATCCAGGTCAGTATTTGATATTTCATAGTTAGGGATGGCCCAAGGAAAACAACACCCTGTAGAACACTTTCGTTTAAATATTTTTAGAGCCCATCGAAAGATGCAATGACAAAGTGCAAACAGTTTCTGGAAATCTGTTGTATTAAAGCAGATATATGTGAAAAACAAAAATCTAATTTTTCGTTTTTTCCTGTAAATCTGTGAAAGTGAAAATGCTAGCTCGATTTTTCAACATCATAGTAATGAGCTCCATAATACGCAACTTTGCCTCCATTTAACCCTCTCTGTAACTCTTACCGTTTCCGAGATCCCCATGCATCTATTCGAATTTTACTCACCTGGTATAAAATCTAGCAAACTGCACTTTTTCGAAAGACATATTTCATATCGTTATTTATCTGAACTGACTGACTATATTACCAATCAATTAAAAGGTTGGCTTCAGAATACGAAAAATAAACCTCATTTCGTTTGTGTCCTCCCATTTTCAAAACACTGATGAAAATTAGCTGAATATCGAAGTATACAAAAAAAATAAAAATCCACTCCATCGTGCTGGGAACTCTCTTATTATTTCTTCTGATTCCTCCAAAGAAAATTTCTCTTAAAAGAGATAAAAATCTATTCGGAAAAATTCAAGAGAAATACAATCGGTGGCTGACAACCTCATTATATGGACGAATTCCAAAGCAAAGAGGACTGCGAAAAGAAAATGATTAAAAATTAGACATCTCCATCTAATAATTCCTATCTCTTTCCTCGATCTGTGATCATTCTGGATGCGAAAGTTCAACGACGATCGACGCGACAGGAAACAACTAAGAATTGCTATTCACGGTTCGGGACCCGATGTCTTGATGAAGAGATGAAGTGTGGTCGGCGTCAGATCAATAATTTCTTGTGCCTCAGTTGAAACGGAGGGACTGACGCATCTGCATTTGAAAGAAAACATCAGCGTGACATGAAATAATAAAATATGTTTTTGTGTTTGGAAACAACAAAAATCATCGGAAAAACTGAGAAACATAGGTAATCAGTAATAATGTGGTGGGGGGAGTTGAAAATACAGACAAATTCTGCCGACAAAGCGATCGGGATTCAGAATGGATACAGTTGTGCAACAGCCCTTTCGATTAGACCAGTGCTGATGCATTTTTGAGACTAAAAAAATTATTTACAGCATGAGACCTACTGGAAGTGGAGCAAAATATCGTTTGAATGATGGGAAAAAAAATTGGAGTCGAAATAATGGAGAAGGGTGGAACTGGGTGAACTTTTAGGGGTTAAAACCAATATTTCACGGTTTTATCCAATATTCTGTGCGTCTGAGCATTCCTAAAATTCACGAGAAATATTTATCCATAATACAGAATAAAAACTTGCCACTGTTTTTCTACAGGGTTGTTTCCAATATAAACAATTTTTAGGTGAAAAAATTCGTCTTCGAAACTGTGAGTTGATTAAATTAATTATTATTGATGATCGATCAGAATGGACGTTGATCTCCCAAATCAAAATGCAAATGAAAAAACATTGTGTTTCACTCAAGGAAGGCTCCATTCAAGTTATTTCTCTTCTCGAGGATTCAATCATGATTTCGTCCTCAACAGAGAGCTGAAGTTATCTCCTATTAACCTAACTACGTCGTAATACCCAAAGGTTTGGCTATAGAGGCGACAAATAATTAGTTTTGTGTTTTTGTATGATTAAGCAAGCTATAAATTATTAGTATATTTTGTAAGTCACTCAAAGAAATATATCTGAGGATATTGCGTATATTTCCGTCCACTTATATTTGAACTGAATAAGATAAGATAAGATAAGATAATTTATTGAACTAATGTTACATTTCAGGGTAAATGCTATATTTTAATATAAATACATTGCACCTAACTTCTGGAGAAGTTGTAGTGTGCCTGATTGGTAGATTTGTGCAGCAATTAAAATCAAGTGAATTACCTATATCGTTATACACGAAGATGCTTATTCTAAATTGACAGTTTTTTTTTATTTAAGCACAATAAATAGAAAATATTTTTAAAATAAAAATTAATTTTACTGTTTACATGAAAGTACTTATCATTAATTGATAGTTTTATATTCAAGAAAAAAAAGATTAAAATAATAATAAGTAAATATACATACATATATACTACCTGCACTTACAATATACATTATAACTTGGTTTAGTTGGTGATTAAGAGGACCAGAACAGGGTTTTTTTGAGTGTATAACTTTTTTGTTTTTATTTTCATCATATTATTGACTCGATATTGTCTCTGTTATTAAGTATGAATTTTTTCGTTTTATTGCAAAATAATTTGAAATTTCGTATAATTTTTAAGTCTTGGGGTAGACAATTGTAAATTTTTGGGCCTGATGTACATATAAATTTTTGGTATAAAGTTGTTTTAGTTTGGGGTGTTTTTATGTTGTCCCTTTTTCTTGTGTTGTAATCGTGGTTATTTGAGTTTTTCTCAATTTTATTTTTGTACATGAATTTGGAAACGTTAAAAACATAGAGTTCGTGTAGGTTCATGAATCTTTTGTCTGAGAAGAGCTGTGATATTGAGAATCTTTTTGGTTTTGATAGTAGAACCTTCAAGATCCATTTTTGTGTCAATATAAGTGTTTTCAGTTGATTTTGGTAAGTACCACCCCATATGATAATACCGTAAGACAAAATAGATTCAACCAGCGATTTGTATGCTATTATGAGAATGTCTATTGGAAGAAACTTTCTTAGTTCATAAAACGTGTATACCAGTTTTCTCAGTCTTTTTGTTAAATACTCAGAGTGGCTATCCCATTTCAGTGTATTGTTAATCATTAGGCCAAGATATTTAATATTTTCAGTTTTTTCTATAATTCTTTGACATGTACATGGATTCAGTCTGCAGTTGGAGTGGTATTTTAATGTGGTCAAATCGGGTTGATTCACGATACTATTTGAGAAGGTCATGAATTTGGTTTTTTGGAAGTTCAAGCTAAGCAGATTACTGTCTAGCCAGCATTTGATTTTGTAAAGGCCCTTTTCTGCATGTTTTTTTTGTTTTTTCCCAAGTGTGACTTGTAAAGAGTAGCACAGTATCATCGGCGTATGATATAATTTCTCCCGAGATATCAACACTCAACATGTTATTTATATACATTAGGAATAGCTGGGGACCAAGAACTGTTCCTTGGGGGATACCACATTTTATTTCTTGTATTTCACTCAAGTAGTCATTTATTTTGACTTTTTGCGTACGGTTGGTCAGATAGTCCTTAAAAAGCTCAAATACAATCCCGCGGATGCCGTAAGAATGAACTGAATGAGTTTACCCATCTGTATTCGAGGAGAATTCAAACATAGGCACGGAGTTATTAAACTAGCCCTTTATTGAAAACCCTAGAGGAACGTATATTGTTTATAATTTGTGCACGACACAAATATTGTTGCTCAAATTCAATTTTTAAAATATTTATGATGGTCTATTTTTCCGAAGATTTTCTTTCTTTCAGCAATAACTTGACAACGCCGCAAAATTTTTGAAAAAAGGAAAAACCAACATACGTGGAACGTTTTTCTAAGTTCCATAGTGAGAAAATTTAAAAAATGTATGCTTTTTGTTGCCCCGCAGAAATACTCTGTATATTTCAAAATATTTTTATAACAAGCAACAAAGTGAACCGTATAACTTTTAGCAGAAACATTTTTTCAGACTCCTCATGATAGGCGAGATACTGTACTCCCTCACACTAATGGGCCACCCTGTATGTAATATGGACTTTTCCGCATTCCAGACACTCTGTATTCATAGCTTCATTATATTTTGGTCGATCAACAAACCATACTGATTGATCCTCAATGATAAACTGAATCAACTTATAACATCGTAGGCGAATTCATTCACTGAAGAGTTGAGTGAGTTATTGACTATTCCCTGTAGAAAAACAGTGGCATATTTTTTGAATTGTGGAAAAGTTTTTCTCACGAATTTTAGGAATGTCTAGGTGCACACAGTGTCTAATATAAATAAGATATTGCTAGTTTTGTATTCAGCTGAATTCCTGCAAAAATCACAAAATTAATGATTTGGTGCCCTCTAGCGTTGAATCTGGTCATACAATCGAGTTGTGAGAATGGAGATTTTTACTCGGGATCACTGCAGCTACAACATATTGAAATTTCAGCCATTTTCACCGAAAGACTGTTTCCCATATGCTGTGTGCGTGGTCCTTTCTCGGGAAAATTGGAAAAACCAATTTTTCATTTATTTTTTTTTTTTCTCTTCAAAATCTATTTTTTTTTTGACGAAATTTGGTGGTAATATCACTTATCATATTTTAGGAATACAGATTTTTTGTTTTTTTTTTCGACAAATTACGAAAAACGACTTCATTTTCAACTGAAAAGTTTCACCGATGAAATTCTTCTTTTCAAGCTCGCCAGCCGCCAGTTTTTTCATTGAAGCGTCTATTTTTAGACTATCCATTAAAACAGTAGGTAGCACTACTGTGTAATTTTTTTCCACAAAACGCGAAAAAATTAATAAACAGATTTTCAAAAATCAATTGTTTAAATTCTTGTTCTACAGGGTTATCACTTTTTTAATGGGATTGGATGGGTAACTTCCAAACTATACTAGTAAGAAGGTCGGTTAAATGGAGAAAAAGTTGCACATCTGGATGCATAATCTATCAGTGGAAACTAATCGAAAATATCAGGGCCGGTTCTTGAGATATGACGAAAAAAGTGTATTCGATCATTTCTGTTTTTTGGTTATACTTCATTTATTTTCAGAAATATCAAAAAATTGATTAGCAGTTTTTCATTCGAGAGAAAATTCTCTTTGATTTGACATCTTCAGATTTTGTATCCAACGTTTCGTATTCTCAGGACCACCCTCAACTATTTTTTTAAATACGGACCTGGACATTTTATAACAGTATTCGAAATAATTTTTCATTCTGAATCCAATGCCATTTGGAGACACTTTTTGGGTAAAGTGGACCGTAATCAAAATTTTATTGAATTACAGTTAGTTTCCGTCATCTTCAGTTGAATCAACGTTCAAGTAATAATATCCAAGTTTTATTGGTTTGGATCTGTAATGAATTCATATTCAGTGTTCGTTTCTATAAAGTGAACAATACTTCTAGCATAAAGTGAACAATTAGGGAAAAATAAAAGATAATCAATAATTATTCAGTTATTCGCATAGTTCAATCAAAGAATGCAATATTTGTCGTTTGAAAAGCCAGTTCTTAATCGTCCGTGTGCGATATGGACAATCCACTCGAGTTGTACAGTACTTCAGACGTCAAATCAAAGAGTTAACGACCGTTTTCAACCACTAACTGCATCCCAATTTCACCATTTTGAGTGTTTTCGTGTATAAATATTTTTTTTTCGTCGAAATTGAAACCTCTACAACATTCTCCACCTGGTTCTTGCCTGTTACTTTATTTCTTATTTCTGGCGTTTAAAATTCGTTTTGCAAACTAGGATCCGCCCTCTTTCCGATTACTTCAAAGAGGTTCGAGAAAAATAAATAATTTGTTGCAGAAAGAAACATCTAATTCAGAACATAAAAAGGTATATTTCCACTAGATTTTGCGACAAACAAACAATTTTCATAAAAAAATAAATTTAAGGTTATGTGGAAAAATCTTGAATACAAAAGTTGTAGATCTTTTTATTGCCAATAACTTTTTCTTTAATTTTTTAAAAGTTAATTTGCGCTGCAAATCGTGAGAAACCATTTTTAACAAAAACTGAATGTTATTAAAAATGCTATGTATAGGTTATAACGTATATCACACGGCCAAGGCTGCACCAAAATACAGGGTATTAAATTTTTTCTATAAAAAAATTACTTTAAAATACAGAGGCTATATATGCTATGAGCTAAAAGCCAAGTGTAACAAAAAAACCGCTGAGTATCAGCACAAAAATATGTTCCAAAAAATTAAAATTAAACGAATCCTTGATGTTTTAATTCAATCTTTCATCCATACATTCAAAACTTACCTATAGGTAAGAAAGGTGAAAGTTTAAAATTGTTTCTTCAGTCGTGAAGAGAAGAATGTACCAGCACCAGCAACAAACTCATTTTTTATAATCGAAACAGTCGTCTGTTGAAAAAAAAAATTATCGATATTACTCAAATCATTTTATCTCAATAGTAGGGGACGCAGTACTGCATAGTGGATCCACGACATAAGACCAACACATTGAACTTGACGAATTGGGGAAGGGATTTAAAGCAACAAGCAATATCTAAATTCTAAAACTTGAATACAGAAGTGTATTATGTAAATTAAATTAAATTAACTTATACTTCCAATAACGATATCCTTTCAACATCGCATCATTTTACTGAATATGATATTGATGACAATACCGACGATTTTAGTTTATTTGAAAAAAGCAACGGCAACACAGAGCATAACTGGAGAAAAGAAATAGATGAATATTGTTTGTCTAAGAGAGCTGAAGGGAATCAATATATTTTAGAGTGTTGGAGAAAAAACGGAATAATCAAAGATGGCTCGTGATTTTGTAAGTATACAAGCTACTTCAGTGCCGGCAGAAAGACTGTTTTCGAGAGCAACACTAACCATTAGAAAAGAACGAAGCCGATTAACTGGAGAATCGGCTCAACTTTTACTGTGTTTGAAATCTTGGCTATGTAACAAAGATATATTTACAAGTGTGTAAACAACATAGCAATTTTGTTATCTGTTAGAAAACTTTGTGTATTTTTCATTTATTTTCTTATGTTTTGTTAAAATTGTAAAAATTCCACAGTAGTGCTAATCTTTCATTACATAATCCGGAAGTAGACGCTCCAACGAAAAAACTGGTAGCTGGCGTGCTTAAAATGACAAACTTTATCGGTGAAACGTTTTAGTTGAAAATGAGGTCGTTTTTTCGGAATTTGTCGAAAAAAAAAGGAAAGATCTGTTTCCGCTACAAAAAGTTACAGCTCTCCTGAAACATGTCAAGTTATATCTCGACCAAATTTTGAGAAAAAAAAAATTGATTTTTGCGCGAGAAAAAAATTAAAAATTGAAAAATTGGTTTTTTCGATTTTTCGCAAAATTTGAGGTGAAGTGAAAAAATTTTTGGAACAAAAGTTGTAGACCTTTTTACTTCGAACAAATTTGCAATCCATTTTTTCCGATAAAGGTCAACTTTCGTTGTCAATCGCGAAAAACCGTTAAATATCGCTTTCAACCTCCATTTTCTCTACTCCAATTTATTTTTCCCGTCATTCTAACAATATTCTGCTTCTCTTCCAGTAGGTCTCATGCTGTTGATAATTTTTCCAGCTTTTATATTTTTGTCGTCCATTAGCACTGGTCTAGATGTATTAGATGATTTCCTAATGCAACTAATAAAAATCTGATAAGTGTTCTAATTTTACTTGATTATTCGAAGACATTTGATTCAGTAAATCACGATGTTAAATTAACGATGCTTCATGTTTTCGGATTCAGTTATTGAGCATGTCCCCTAATGGCTTCATACTTACACAATGCGGAACACAATTGGTGGAAATGTTCCTCAACAAATTTTACTGAATATTTCGAATTACTGAAATTATCATTTTTATGCAAATGATACACAGCTGTATTTCTCTTCAAAATTTTCAGACTTGAGGTTAGCAATAAACTCTTTCCCTACAGTATCTACTGATCATGCTTTGAAAATAGATCCAGTCAAATCTGTTGTTATGATATTCAGCAATGAAAGTATATATGAGTTCCTAAATAACAACATTGCTTTGAAAATCGGAGATGCAAATATACCGATAAAATCTTCGCATAAGAATTTAGGAGTAAAAATTGGTACCTCTTAACATTTCAAAGGCCATGTTACCAATTAACTGAGAAACGTTACTTCCCTTTTACACTAATTCATCCACAAAGGCACTTTCTATCAATGGATGTGAAAATTATGCCATGTGGTTTCTTGGTACCATCATTTTTCAATCATTGTCATGTGGTATATACCGGGTGACAACGAGATCACTTTCGGGCTGCCATTTTTTTATTTTTTCACCGTATAAAACGAAACGAAACGAAATGACACTAACTTTCGAAATTTAAATGGGTCACCCTGTATATCGTTTGTTATTAGGATTCTTCAAATCATTCTACATCCGAATTCATAATTTTTTAATTGATTTTGAAATAAATTATATTTTTAAATCAAATATCCATTTTCAATCTAGAGTGCCATGACCATCCTAAAATTTCTCTACGTCGACTCTCTATTTTCAGAAAAATCAAAAAAAATTATTATCTCTGTTCGTTAGCCTAGAGAAAGGCTGAAAAGTTATATAATTAATTTTTTTTGTATTAATTCAAAAAACGTAAATGTAACCATATCACTTTCATAACACTATTAAATGCATTATTTCAAGACGAATCCAAAAATGTATTACACATCTTTCATCCCAACTTACTTTTATTTCATTATTAATTTAAATTTTGCCGAATCTCGAAGTCATAGTTTTTTGAATTAATAAAAAAAATGAATTATACAACTTCACAGCCTTTGAGAGTCTAAGTGAAGAAATTTTAGGATGGTCATGGCACCCTAGATTGAAAATTAAAATTTGATTTAAAAATATAATTTATGTCAAAACCAATAAAAAATTATGAATTCGGATGTAGAATGATTTAAAGAATCATAAAAACAAACAATATACAGGGTATCCCATTTAAATTTCGAAAGGTAAGGTAATTTCCAGGGAAACCGGAAGTTGTAGAAATTTGTCGTTACACCAGTCAATTGACATTTAGTTCGAATAATAACTGTGCCAAGTTTCGTTACACTAGGTGAAAAAATATAAAAATGGCAGCCCGAAAGTGATATCATTGTCACCCGGTATACAGCCCATGTTTGAATAGTATGATAGGTGTACGTCGACAAAAAGTTCAATTATCCTGTCTTCGACTCATTTATGGTACACGTAGATCCAATAAAATAAATATTTCGGAGAAACATATATGCAATTGAAATGGCTCAATATATACAGTGTGTCCCTAGACCAGTGAGACAGTTAAATATCTCTTGAACCAATAGGAATTTTCAAAATTATTATTTCACATCATATTGCACTATGAGAACTAACTTTAGGAATGATTATTTTTTATACGAGGATAGCAAGAAAAGCTCACAAAATCGAGGATCAGTTATTTTAAATACCCCACCCCATATATTTCAACACATCTGAATTCTCATTCATTTAGGATAATCATTAGTTTTTTTTATTTTTGAACATCCGACAAGGCGTTGCCAAGTTATACCAGTTTTTCTTTAAATACAGACATTTTTGAAGACAAGCCCATCATTCATACTACCAAGAATTTATGAAATCATTCAAGGCTCTTGGTAGTCGGTAGCATATTCTATCATATAAAATACTCATCTCCTTCGAAAGTTATACAGGGTGGTCAGAAAAATGATATGATTTTCACGATATTCAAACTTTCCTCTCATCAATTTTTCAAAACGTGCACCCTACAACAATATGCATGATTTTATATCCCATTGGTGGTTCGATTGCTTATGGTCAATAGTTGTTAAAGAGTGATGTGAATTCCATTATCAACAAATGCAAATTAAAAAAAATGCACCAAACTATTTATTCAACTGTACTTAACTACTAAACAGTCTCAAAAAGAAAAAACTGTCTTGACGAATAATTAAGCATGATAATGTTAATATAAATGTTCGAAATGCCTTCCGTTTGCTGCAAGGCACATTTCAAAATTTTTCATCACATGATTTTTTGTAACATTTTCCAACATTTGCGGTGTTATACTTTGACAAACACAATACACACGCTCTGCAAGAGATTTGTTTCACAAATAACGGGGCAGCAACTAAATCCGTCTTAAGGGGCTTTGGACTTTATTAGATATAATCTTGAGAAACACAATAATTATTGATGCACTAATGTATTTTTATTGAATGAGCGAATGTCATATAAGTGATATGACTTCAAATGTTCCAAAGCCACCCCGGACGGCTTGAGTTATTAATTTATCCAAAGGCAGATACGGTCGCAAAGTCCATTCTGAATGATATTATAGCTCGCCACGGAAGCCCAAAGGAAATCTAGTCAGTTCTAGAGTCATAGTTCAGGTTTTCAGATCGGTCGTGATCAAAGAATTATTGCTTATCATAGGAATAAGAAAGCAACAATCAACTGGGTACCATCAACAATGCAATGGAAACTGTGAACAAATGAATTCAATAATAGCAGCCATTCTAAGCATATTTACCTCTACCAGCCAATGCGATTGGGATAATATTATTCCCCATGCTCAATTTGCGATGAAGTACAGCAGGACTCAGTCCATTTTTCCTTGCAAGACAGCCTGTTCTACCAACAGATGCAAATCTTATGGCCTTCGTTGAAAATAATAATTGGATTCAGATAAGATCACTTGCAGCAAGAAGCATAACTGTACAAAATATTGGAAAAAACAACCAGTGGACAAAAAAGGTATGATGAATCATTGCCATACCTACGACACGGAGTGATTTGAAGTCGCTCTGTTTTTGGGCGCGCGGGCTGCGGGGAAGAGAGAAGGTAGCGATAGACTGTGACCTTCCCACAACAGACCGGAGCGCACGCATTTGCTGAAAGTAGGGTTCAATCACAAGAAAAAAATGCTGAATTTGAAATAATGATGAAAATATCAAGGAAAGTGTTAGAATATACATCCGATGAGACTTCGTGAGAAAAACTCATTTGACATACCTGGTGTCATCAAAAACTTCATTGACTCGGATAGTATCGATCCTTAGAAAATTAGGTTCACAAATTTTTCAAAAAAAAAAAGACTTTTAAGACAATAAAGACAATATATACATGTTCTTATACCTATTAAAATAAATGAATATTGTGAAGAATAAATATTCCAAAGAAATTTTCAGCGCATATTATTCAAAATCAGAAATACGAAATTTTATTGTATTTACGACAATATGCAAACAAGATTCACAATACAGATAATCAAACTAACAGTTTTTTCTAGAAGATATCAAAAATCAAGTACGTACAGAGTTTCATAAAAACGACAATAAAATGAAAATGAATAATTTGTTTTCGATTCTGAAATGATTTGCTTATTTCTTGAGTTCCCTCCTTGAGCAATGATAACCGCCGGTTATACTCAATATCAGAGTCCTTATTCAATTATGTCTACCAAATTCACCAAACTGTCCCTCAGCTCATTCAAAGTAACTTTGGGCTGTTGCAGGACTCTAATTCATCTCCCAAGAATATCATATATATGTTCGATGGGGTTCGTATCAGGACTTATCGCGGGCAAGATCGCCCGGAAATACTGGCGGGCCGTTTGGTCTCGTATGGTCGTGCAATCATATGAATTCTTTACCAATGAATGGAGCAAAAGAACAGACAACATGGGGTTCAGGAATTTCGGATACATACTGTTGTCAAATTTGCTTCATAAATGACTACCAGTTTCATACGTGCCTCCAAATTCATACAACTCCAAATCATTACCGATCCTCCGCCAAAAGCAATGATTTACAGAGTGTTACATTGATTGTAGCGTTCTCCTAAACATCTGTAGACCCGCATTCGTATGTAATTGGTCATGGAACAGAATATTGACTCATCAGTGAAGAGCACTCGACATCATTCAGCTTCCCGCCGAAGAGGGTGTGCACGAGCAAAATCAGGCCGTGATCTGCAATGTTCTGCAGTCAATGAAGGCCTTGTTGCTGCCCTGCATGGCATCAAGTAGTGTTACTAGATTAGATTAGCTTAGATTCATTTTTGGCTTCCGCGCTAAAAGCCTTTACACTGCGACCATTTCAGACATGTGTGCCCTTCGAAATTGTTTAGAGCCCTTGCAGTGACAAAGTACGTGTACTGAAGTAAGGCAGCATTTGAAAATTCTCATCATTATTATTATTATCACATTGATATTATGGAATTCTTGTATTGTGTTCTTGATGTGTGTGCTAAATTTAAGATTATTCAGAGTATTGGAAGTGGGTGGAAATATAGTTTAGAATTTCTCATTATTATTATTATCAATAAAACATTAATGTAATAAAATTCTTATATTATTGTAGGTAAGTATGCAAAATTTTAAAATTTTCGGATGATTAGAAGTGGATGGATATTGAATAAAAAATTCACGTCATTTTCATTATTATCATTAAACTTTTATAATTAAGTCCTTGTATTGCCATCGGTTTATGTGTGCCCAATTTCAGATCATACGGACGATTGAAATCAAATTCGAAAGTTCTCATAATTATTATTATTATTATTAGGTGCGTTATTCTTGTATTGTCGTTGGCTCTGGAAATTATTGAAAATTTTTAGATAATTCGGAGGATTAATAAAGGGTGAAAGTTGAATTTGATATTCCGATTATCATTATTATCATTATTTTTATTACATTAATAGTAGGAAAATCTTGTATTATCGTCGATCCTTGATATGTGGTCAAATTTCAGATTATGATAATTGGAAGTGGGTGAAAATATAATTTAAAAATTCACATCATTATTATTATTATTAGTGGAATCGAGTTTCTTCAGGAAAATCGCCTGTATGGAGGAACTTAAAAACTAAAACCTTATCTGAATAAAAATTATCTGAATAAAAATTTAAATTGCTTTTAAAGATATTAGATAGATTTGATACTGCTACCAACTAATACTACTCACTTTTTCTTTCGAAAAATCACGGGATTCTGTCCTGTTTTGCAAACCAGAAAATATGAAATTGACCTAAATAATATTATCTGTCAGATCGTCAGTATTTCAAAGCCAAACAACCTGAAGTGGATGAAAACTGAGTTGCGAAATTTGAGTTAACAATTTTTACTATTCTCAATTTGTCCTCACCTCTTCAGTGGGGGACTTGAGTTATCAACAATTTCTTCAGAATCTGTACCTGGGGCTGTTTCAGTGGAACCAGTTGACGATTTTTTCTTGCTGAAATCGTTCAATCTGAAAATATGTAATAATATATTGTTTTTTTTTTATGCAAATCTGTTATTATTTGAAATAACTCATAGAAAATAACAATTCTGACAGCTGATAATAATTACCCTGAAGTTGAAGCAGCTGAATTTCTTGGGATATACCATTCATCATATAATAAAGGAAGAACCCTTATCTTCAAAAATTTTCTTCCACATGGGTTAATCTCGAATACTGCGTCTTTGAAATAAATGGAACAAATCCTAACAGACTTTGGAACACATTCAGTTGAACATTTCATCCCCAACTCTTTCAACCAAGCCGCTTTTACTGTGACATCAGCTGGAAACCTAAAGATAAATCAAAATTTTAATAGACATTTCTTGGACTTTTTGGCAACCTTTCTGTTTTAATGCATCATCCAAAAAACTAATGAAGTTAAATGTTTTGTGAGGTATCTATTTCATTATCTCCACATGTAAAGGTTTGAATTCACGTATTAATTTCATTTTATTCGGCGAAAACAGATTGATACCCGCTGTAACGCCTATGGTACTTACGAATGGAATCTGATATTCGGGTTAGAACACATGGATTGTTTGCAAACCCAACAAGATTGCACCATTATAATTCTCTTATTATTGTACTGCCACTATATATCACGAATGAGTTCAAAAACCACTATTTCAGGAATAATCCCACAAAAAATCGATGACAGAACAAGACAGAACTGTCAGAAGTTTACTTTGTGGAAAACATAAACATTGATATTCGACAGCGTTGACAAACGTCCAGATACAATAATTTCTTCACAACCATTTGAAGACGCAAGTAATGATTTTTTTCGATAGTTTGGATTCTTAAACTTGTAAGTAATACAGGTTTGAGTTGCGTGATAATGTCACCATCATCATTCTTCATTCTTCGATTGTAATCGAATGGAATACGTATAGTGACACAATTTTGTCTATGAAAAAGACTTATTACCTACGCGATGTGACAACGCCCAACTCAATATCACGACTACAGATTGTGGCTATACACGACTTCAAACCAGGATGTAAAAACCCAGTCAACACAGAATGGTCTCAGAGATAGCAGTGGGAATCGCAAATTGACTTCCATCATTATCGCTTAAACGTCTATTCGGTGCCCCGTTGGTCATGTCGAGACATCAAAATGTGATGCAAAATGTGAAATTGAATGGACTGGTACTTATTTAAAAATGCTCTTCACTTTCTGATTGACCTGTATGTCAAGAATGAAACAAAGCTCACCATGTTTCAACATGATTAGAAATTATACCTACCTCAATATTATTATTCTTACTGATGAATTACAGTTCATATGGAGTGGAATGCTAGAAAACAAATGCGTGAGTTGATTCCGTAGTATATACCTTTCACAAACAAACAAAAAATATCAAACATTGGATGGTATGATTAAAAAGAGTATTTGCTTTTACTTCAAGTAAGAGCTTTTACTTCCTAGTATATTGTGGAGTATAATGTTTTACATAAAGTAAATGCTTCGAAAAGAAGTGTTGACTTAGGTTAGAAGTATAAACTACTAGTAAATACTAGGACGTGATTAACCTCAAATTGGTTCGATTGTTGTTGTTTTTTCTGTGGTAATTAATAATTATGAGTGAGAGTAATGATAGTGTTGAACCAAGTGCCGAGGTTGCTGAAGATGTGGGAGTACACAATTTTTTCTGAAACTTCTTTGATTACTTTTGATACGGTTGTTTGATGTACCCCGACATCTAGACCCACTCCTTGTTGAAACCCCGGTTCACTTAGAGCTCTTAAAAATACCTCAATTTTCGTTGAATTTGATAAAGCTGCTCCCCTCTTTTCAATTTGATTTCCTAAGAACTCTCTTGCTATCCATTCAACATTGATTTTATTGAATCTGAAAGTACAGAGCTTAATAGTAGCAATCTAGCTAAAATAATTGACTTACCGAAATAATTTTCTATATTGTACCTCCCCATACGTTCTACGTTCACATATTTCTCTCTTTTTCCTGCCATAATTCATAAAAAAGCCATAACTCCTTTTCAATTGAAGATATGAAGTTAGTCTATGAGTAGCTTCTTGAAAACTACACCAAACACTCCCAAATGGAGGAAATACTTGACAACATTAGTAATTACTGCAGTATTAACTTCTATATATCGAAGTAAATAAAGCAAATTATATTTCACATTTGGCCTCCAATATATATAACACATTGTAGTATAATCCTTATACGCGATTTGTTGCCAACAACGTTTAAAGAAGACTTTTATAGCCCCCGTACTTGTCCATGCTCACGTCGATACTCACTCATATGTCTCATCTAGTCAGTATCCTTTGTTGCGCGAAAGTGTTAACAACTTTAAATCGAAGCAAACGTGAAGTGACATTGTGACAATGCCAAAAAGGAAACATCATAAGGCTTCCTCCAGCAAGAAATTGAAGAAGCTTGCCAGGTTACTTGAAGATATTTCCAGCTCAACCAGTAAGTGTTTTGAATTTAGAATAACATAGGTAATATGATAAACATTGGACAATAAAGTTAGGAAACGCTTGAATCCTACTCAATGTGGATTCTGTAAGACAACATTCGTAATGTGACTTTATGTGACATAGGATGTTACGTTTTCTATCATCCATACGATTGTAATGCCTTATTTGTCAACTTATTCAATTTAATTCAGCTCCCGATGATTCACCTTATCAAACCGCTACGTGTTTGTCAGCCGAAAACGTTTTGTTTTTGCGAGCATTTGTAAAAACACTAGGTTAAATTCCTTACTAGGCGGGACACCAGTACCTGAGTCATACTGAATGTTGACTTTTTCAGGATACAAGTTGATTTCGAAGTAGCTATACTAAATGTTGGTTACTTCAGGGAAAAACATTGTATTCAACATGTAACAAAAATCATTTTTAACGGATTTGAAAATAAGTTCATCAACTCATTCTAGTTGATGTATTACAGGCGACACAGATCGAGATTCATCTGACTCTGACATCTATTCCTCGGACCCAGCCCAAGACAGAGTACCCTTGCACTCACCAAGCCCTCGACAAGAAAACCCTATCTTGAATGAGCAGGGGAGAGGAGCAGAAGTTGATTTATCCGGTATACTCGGAATAAATCCGGATAAACCAGAAGCCTTAGGACCACCATTACACGAGAAAGTTTTAAACAGATGGACTTCCTATCTCACAAAAGGGGTAGAGAAAGAGTCACTAAAAGAGCTGGTGGACAAATACAAAGTTCCGTCCAATTGCGGGATTTTACTAGCACCTGGTGTCAATCCGGAAGTATTACCGCTCTTATCTGAAACTCAAAGGAAGTCTGATGGTTTTTTGTTCAAAGTCCAAACTGTCCTATGCAAAGGTCTATGTGCTCTAGGGAAAATCATAAATAATCACATAGAAAATCCTGTATCTGATGACCATACTCGAACTTTAGCGGACACGGCCAAACTTCTTGCGAATGGAATATTTGATCTAAGCAGACACAGAAGATATCTTATGTCACCAGCGCTGGCACCATCCGCCAGAAAAGTAGCTGAAAACCTGCCCATAGATACTCTTCTATTTGGATCAAATTTCCATGACAAATGCAAAAACGCTAAAGAGGTAGAGAAAAATAGCATAGAGTTAAAGGCATTCCCAAAAAATCCGCAGGTACCTTTAAACTACCAGCGCCAGAATTACAAACAACGAAAGAGGCCGTCACGATGACAACACCATCCACCAGCAGACAGAAACCTTCACAGAGAAGAACTCCAGCGGGTTGGAAGAGATACAAAGCACCAAGAGAAGAAAACCATCGACGTCAGCGCCAATAGAAATAACGTCACAGGTACGCAACCTTGGTGGCAGACTTCAGTTTTTTTTGCCTCAATGGTCAAAATTGACGAATAATAAATTTATTTTGAACTGTATCAAAGGATACCAACTCCCTCTTGACCATTATCCAAAACAGAAAAAGATTCCATCTCAACATTTTTCAGCGAGTGAAAAGATAATTATTGACACTGAAATTCGTGAATTGCTAAAAAAGGGGGCAATTGAAGTTTGTCATCATGCAAATCATGAAATCTTGTCTTCATTTTTTCTCAGGAAAAAACCTAATGGTTCTTTCAGATTTATATTGAATCTGAAACAATTCAATGAACATCTTTTCGCTCCTCACTTTAAAGATCATAGGGTCGTTCAAAATTTATTATTCAATGGTTGCTATATGTCGACTATTGACCTCAAGGACGCCTATTTTTTAATCAGCATTTCTAAAAAAGATAGGAAATATCTAAGATTTGAATACTGTGACACCCTGTACGAATTTACCTGTTTACCTTTTGGCCTCAACTTGGCTCCGTTCATTTTTACGAAAATTTTAAAGCCAGTTGTGCAGGAGTTGAGATTGAAGGATATTTTATGTGTCATTTATCTCGATGACTTATTAATTATTGGAAATAATTCAGAAGATTGTCTCAGAAATGTCAATACTGCAAGACAATTATTATTGAGTTTGGGATTTATTATAAACAGTGACAAAAGTCATTTTACCCCATCTCAGCAATGCAGATATCTTGGTTTTGTTTTCAATACAAAAAAAAATGACAATGTCCTTGCCAATCGAGAAAAAACAAAGAATTGTAAAAATGATAAATATTTTTAAAACACTTACGAATTGCAAAATAAGGCAGTTTTCTCGTCTTTCAGGGACACTAATATCGGCCTGCCCATGTTTTACATATGGCTGGCTGCACACAAAAAAATTCGAAAGGGCCAAATATCTAGCTCTTAAGAAAAAAGGAGGGAACTATGATGCAGACATGCACCTTGACCCAAACTTACAATCAGATTTTGATTGGTGGATTGACAACATACACTGTGAAAAAAAGTTCAAGAAGAATGAATACAGTATTGAGATATTTACCGACTCCTCCTCTACAGGTTGGGGCGCATTTGCAAACGGTGAAAGCACTCATGGTTTCTGGACACGTAAACAAATGAATCACCATATAAATTTTTTAGAATTACTTGCTGCATTTTATGGTTTGAAATGTTTTAGTAATGATAGACAAAATTGCCATATTCTTCTCAGACTTGACAATATCACAGCCGTTTCTTACATCAACCGTATGGGTGGTGTTAAATATAAAAATTTGAATTACGTTTCTTTTAAAATATGGAATTGGTGTGAAAAAAGAAAAATAACACTTTTTGCCTCGTACATCAACACTAACGATAATATTGAAGCCGATAGAGAATCGAGGTCTCTATTCGACGATAAAAAATATGCTCTCAGCCTCGAAGCCTTCGAAAAAATCGTTGAAGTATTTGGCGAACCAGAAATGGATTTATTCGCTTCCAAATTAAATGCCAAATGCAGAAAATATGCTTCCTGGCACAGAGACCCCGATTCATTCGTTATTGATGCTTTCACAATTTCCTGGAAAAATGTGTACTTTTATGCTTTCCCACCTTTTTCTTTGATTCCACGGATATTAAGTAAAATTGTTACTGAAAATGCTACAGGTATAATGGTAGTGCCATTTTGGCCAACACAACCATGGTACCCGTTTTTTAAAAAATTACTAATTTCTGATATTTTGTTCTTCAAACCTTCTGCTAAGCTATTACTATCTCCTTCCAGAAAGCCGCACCCACTGAGTTCAACCCTTACCCTGGCTGTAGGGAAGTTATGCGGCAAGCTTTCCGGCTGAAAAAAGTCCCGGAATCCAGCATCCCAACAATAATTGCATCACTGAGCGAGAATACACAAAAACAACTTTTTCTAAGTGGTGGAATTTTTGTAATACTGAAAAAGTGAATACGTTTCAGCCAAAGTCCACAGAATTGTTAGAATTCTTACAAAAAGAAGTCCACCAAGGCGCATCCTATACATCTATCAACACTCATCGATCATCCCTCGCTCTTTTATTCCATTTTACCGTAGAGGAAGAGAAGCTCATTAAGAGGTTCTTGAAAGGAGTATTCAGAACTAAACCTGTTTTTCCAAAATATTCATTCACGTGGGACCCGTGTAAAGTACTAAATCATCTCTCAAAAATGCACCCTTTGTCATCTCTCTCTAGAGCAGACTTGACTCTCAAGCTGACAATGTTATTATCTCTCACTTCTGCACAAAGAGTGCAAACGCTAACTAAAATTAAAACTACAAACATGCACATAAGTGAGGGCGAAAAAATTGAAATTTTAATTTCTAGTATGATTAAAACATCTGGACCGAGAAAGGAACAGCCTTTACTCGTCTTTCCTTTTTTCAAGGCCAGACCTGAGTTATGTGTAGCATCCACAATTGTCTACTACCTCAATGCCACAAAGTCCTTCAGGACAGACCAAATCAACCATGAATTACTATTAACACACAAAAAACCAATCCACCCTGCTACCCCACAAACAGTTAGTAGGTGGATTAAGACTGTTCTGAAGGACAGCGGTATTGACACGGAGGTATTTACGAGTCATTCAACAAGACACGCCTCCACCTCTGCTGCTGCAAAGGCTGGATTAAACATTGATTCCAACAGGAGAGCTGCGGGATGGACAGAAAAGTCAAACGTTTTTCAAAAGTTCTATAACAGGGACATCATTACAAAACATCACGATTTCGCGAATCAAATATTATCTTTAGTTGAGTGAGGGAAAAACTAGTATTGCGTTCAAAATTCTTTATTTTTCTCTGGTTTCCCTTCATTCTTCATTTATTGTATTATTGTATATTATATATAAGTATTATATATAAGTAAGCTATTATTGTTTACTATTCTTGGGGGTTGTTATTTCTATCGTATTACTTCCCGGAACATTTCCGTTCTTAGGGTTATCCTTATGGTTACAATGAATGTATTTTGTTTATTGAAAAATTGAAAATAAAATTATTTACCTCTCTATAGTCATTTACTTTTGTAACGACACATTTACTAATCTCTCATTGTCAACACTTTCTGTTAGGTCGTTTCTCTAAACATCTACAATGTGTTATATATATTGGAGGCCAAATGTGAAATATAATTTAAGGATTAAACGACTTACCTTAAGGAAGTTCAATCCAAATTATATGAACATTTGGCCTCCAATATATATATAACCAACCCACCCACCACTATTTCAGGTATTGTTTTTTCTGTCACAACCCCTTTTACGATCTAACCACAACTGATACTGGCTAGATGAGACATATGAGTGAGTATCGACGTGAGCATGGACAAGTACGGGGGCTATAAAAGTCTTCTTTAAACGTTGTTGGCAACAAATCGCGTATAAGGATTATACTACAATGTGTTATATATATTGGAGGCCAAATGTTCATATAATTTGGATTGAACTTCCTTAAGGTAAGTCGTTTAATCCTTAAAGTATAGAGTAATTGCTACTAGTACTTACTTCAGTGTTACTTCAAGAATTATGTGGAGTAAATGCTTTGATTTTTTGAAGTGAAAACTACAACATGGACCATTAACTTGAAGTAAAAGCAAATACTCTTTTTAATCATACCACCCTATGTCTAAATCATGAAAAAAACAATATACAGAAATGTAGAAAAATCTATAATTCAACTCCAATCTTCTGGACAGCATTTTCTTCGCGGCGAAATCAGTACCTACCTATCCTGAAAATGCCAAATTCTGTAAATCACTGAATTTACCTTTCTGTTACCACTCACCGTTCCGGTTCTTGAAGAGATACAGTTCTCGGTAGAAATAATAATTGGGCATTGTTAATAAACACATTTGATACAACTATTGAAATAAGAAGAGGCAAACAGTACACTACGCACTATCAGAATTACCTATAGAATATTTAAAGAATGGCGTCAACCAAATACAAATTCTACTTGACTCTCGATTCGACAAACACCTCTGGCCGCTGGCCATTTTGTGCCGTGATGGTGATGTCACGATCAATTTTGTTACCAGCCTAATTCCTTTTATACCGACAAAATCGCAATCAAACCTAAATTCATGTTAATGTGCTTCGCAATTTTCTTCACATTTTCTGCTCAAAGTGATACTAATGAAAAGAGAATTGTGAACAATTCATAACATTTGGCATCACTAAGTGGTAACATTGACGTCTAAATGCAACTTATTTTGTTACCATAATAATCAAGAAAGCAACATCTCTTAGATGTTTGTATTAACTGGGCAGCTTGGTCCAGTACAATACTTTATAGGTCCATGGAATGAATGCCATCGGCATATTGAGAAAGTTAAAGTATTCACACCCATGAGACAAGTAGGTGAAAGTACAAAGTTGCTCCTCAAATACCATGGTCCTTACATAATTTTAGAGAAGTAGAATCCATTTACCTATAGAGTAAAACTAGGATCTACAAAAAATTCAAGAACGGATTTGATTCACGTGAGCCGCATGGAGCCCTGTTGCTGAGGAAGCTAAATTATATAATAATTTGAATAATTTTTTAGGCGATTTGGAACTCAAAGGAAGTCAAGATTCGTAAAAACACGACACAAGGGTATAGAGGCCATGGGCTATAAAGGGTAAAGTATGATATTAATAAAAAAAACTGTGCATAGTATTTCAGTGAGTTCTGAGTTATGAATGAGGTCGAATGTTTTGAAATTGTTTCTGATATTCTGTATCTAGTCCTAGGCAAATAATCTCAGGATATCGCATCACAAAATTAGCCTTGTAATGTGACAGATGGTGGTATTTTTCTTTATTGTTATTGAAAGGAATAGAATGATAACAAATGGATATCATTTTACCATACTATGAAAAGAAAAGTATGATACGGAAAATTTGAAAAGTTGTTTGAAACTGTATTGTTGGCATGGACTTGTATGATTTTATAATGAGAATGAGGTTGAGTTGTAGGTGATATATTTTGGGGCGCGATATTTTTTATAAAATTAGATACTCGATAGCAAGTACGTTTAAATTTTGCATTTTCGTATTATTCTTATACTTATTTCATTAATTAATTTCAATCGTCTTAGGCCATATTTGTAGAAACTTAACTTAATGTTGTCTTTATATTTTTTCCAAGGTGTTTCAAATCTATAAAAGGTCAGTATCTACCTAGTTAGTCGTGAACAAACCCCAATTCAGGACAATATTGTCGATCATTCACAATTCCTTATAAGCGTTCTTGATATTTTATATTCTTGTTGATGGCTTTTCCATAACATTCGAAATAACAGATAATAATCTTAAGAGAAGTTTTAGATCTACTAGCTTTGTTGGTGTTAGGACCTAGCCAAATGCGTCTGATTTAGTTTGTTGCTGGCGAAAGGTAATCTCAGGCATGTTACTGTCAATGTGAATGGTGTTCTGGGATTGTTTTCCAACCGAATCCATAGTAAAATTTGCAAAAATCGGTTTTTTTCTGTACGTTCTAGGATAGTGTTCCGTCTTCCTTGGTTAGGAGAGGAAATGAGCTGAATCTGAAATTTCTTCCCACAGCTTTGGCTAGAGATTGAAATTAGCAGAACTCGTTAGGACAATCGATGATTTTTTCTCGTATCTTGGCGTTGTAAAAGCTTCTTTCAATGATTTAATTGTCTCCTCAAACATATGTTACAGAGAAGCGGATCCAGAACGTCTCTAAGGGAGGGCAATTATCCAGAGTTGAAGTTTGAAGTAAAACATAAATCACCTACGAGGGAC
Organism: Chrysolina oricalcia; assembly: GCA_944452925.2. NCBI lineage: Eukaryota > Metazoa > Arthropoda > Insecta > Coleoptera > Chrysomelidae > Chrysolina > Chrysolina oricalcia. The sequence continues at coordinate 31,215,571 of OX101815.2, read as the reverse complement.
CATTTTTTATTGCATAATACCATTGTTTATAGAACGCTAATACCATTGTTTATATAGAAGATAGTTAGTCAACCTTATGGGATTATAAATGGATCAAAATGGATGCGACATGTAGATGGCGATAGTGAGCTCGCATCCAAGTCATGTCGTAACTTCAGTGATCTGGCCTCCAACCCAGTCAACCAGCGAAGTCACAGTAAGTCGCAGGGAATTCAATTTAATATCTCATTATAGATCTTCATTTCGATGTTACACATAAGTACCAGCGATTTCGCACTGGAGACAATAATATGCAATAAATATTGACCTTGTGATTTCGCAAAGCAGCGTTCAAAAGCAATTCAAATTAATGCGTTCTAGAGAAGTGCTTACGACCTTCACAATGTTACCACCATGCCACATATATTTGAATATTTTATATAAACGTTCATTTTGTGATATTAATTGAATTTTCAATAATATATTACACAAGAAGTTCTGTGGATTGTGATCGGGCTACTTTTTCAAGAAGACACTAAACTAAAACTTTAAGCCCAGTTCGAGTTGACGCCCGAAACGATCCGGGCGCGTTCCAAATAACCTTATTGCATTTCTTTTGAAAGTCGGGGCAAACTGTGTTCCATTGTTTTCAATGGCATCGAAAGCCCCACTAGTGCACTGAATGCCCTGCTCGCTCGATCGGGCTTCAACTCGAACCTAGCAAAAAAGAACAAAGAACCGGCAACACCAGTGCGGCGAGGCAAAATGGCAGACATTTGGCATCGGTAGATCTCTTGTCTTCTTCAATGACATTGGAGGGAGATTAAGTCGGCTGTACTTTATTTGGTTAACTTTTGGATCGTTATACTGCTGACAATAACCCACTAAACATGTAATGTTACAAAATATTGCCACAATATTATGTATGGCTTGCAATCGTAAAATGATAATGTAATATTGCACAAGGCTCAATGCTATATTTAAGTTTTTAACATAACAGAAGAAACTACAGACAAGTTGTTTGTAAGTTATAAAGCAAGCTATTGATTGAGTTCCAAGTGCAATGTTACATGATCCATGAAAGTTCATTGTAAATGCAACAATACAGAAAACAACTACGAACAATGTGAGTGCAAGTTACATTTGGAACTATCGAACAAATTCAAATCGCAATGTTGCACTGAGTTTGAAATTCCATGATGTTTACAATCATACATGAGCTAACTACAAACAATATTGACAGTATTTAGAAAACACAATGCATTTTCAATTTTCGATTGCATCATCGCAGAAATATACAGAATGATACGCTAGGACAATTTTAAATGGTAAGTATAAAGAAACTTGAAATAATATTTCATCTATCAGGAAACCAACCAATTTTGAATTTCCCGGTCTTGATGAGATGCCACCTAACGGGGCCACACCCAGATCACAAACAAGCAGGAAGCAGGCGCCTCGCGCCATTTTGCTATTGAAAATATAATGTATTGTTGTTGTGTGTCGTGCCTTTGCGTTAGTTTCGTTTTGGACACTTTCATTCGTTCTTGACCTAGGTACCTAAGTAAAGAACATATTGTTCTGCAATTTTGTTTTTTGGTTAAGAGTTCAATTAGTGTTGAAGCAGCACAATGGATAATGCTAATAAATTTAAGGCATATTCATGTAAGGTAAGGCGATACATCATTTATTATTTTAGGTTAGGATTGTCTGGTATGCTCATTCTGCGTTTAGTAGGAAAATGTTTTTCTCCTTATATTGCGAATAAATCTGGTAGTAGTGTCAATTTTAAAGGTACTTTTACATTTGTAAATGATGTGGAATACTTTTACATTTCGATTTTAGTTGCAGGTTCTTCAATATACTGGTGGCTTGAATGAAAAGTCTTGTGTTGGAAGAAGTATTGAACATTTTTTCAGAAATCACTGTACCATGTTTTGCAATTGAATCAGCAAAAAAGACAATTTCAGATTCAAAGAATTGAAATATATACAAATTGCATACAAATATGTAAGCACAATAGTGTAATAATCAAGGTCAAGTTCAATTGTACATTCTTTATTGAAATAAGACCATAATTGTTGAGTTTACCAATTATATATTTATTTATAATATTTTGGTTCCAGATGCAGTGAGAAATTCATTTCCATGCATCAGAGATGATGCATTTGAAATAAATGTGATGGCTTGACTACAATTCGCAAAAACACGTTACTTGTAGGGTAAGGTAGTAGATCGAGATGTCGATATTTGAGCTGGACATTCAATTCAGTGATTATTTCGTTTCAGGTACCTGATGAGGCCAAACAGATTTTTTTTTTATCTTGACATTATAATATGAGTACTTATTTGTTTTTTTTGTGATATTTCAATTAAAGGTTTCATTATCAAATATTTGTATTTTTGACCTCCAAGACTTAAATGGACATTTGAATTAATAGGTATCATTTCAGAAGATTTTTTGGGTTTTTACTGCTTGTTTCTAAAAACTAGAAAATGATGAATCTGATTTCCATGGGGGACACATCAATGAATGATATTTTCCAAGTTATCAAAAATGATCTGTCTCCCATGAAGATTGCATTCATTTTCTATCAATATTAGTAGCAAGTAGTGAAAATCCAAAAATTCTTCAGTAGCGAACAAACCTACTGGAATGTTATTTATGAAATCTTACTGTTATGTTATGGAAAGGAATAGACAAGATTGGTGGTAAGTTGCTGCTATATAAAAATATTGAATATGTTATTTTCCACTAATTTATATTCTATGTTGCGGTAACCTTGCTGCAATTACTAATTATGAAAGATTACAGCCATCAATCCATTTCAGTAGTTGCTGCAACATTGTCATAAGACGTCATTTTCAATATCACATCTGCAATTTTCCTGTATATTATATGCAATGTTGCAGAAACCTAGCTGGAATAATTGATAATGGCATATCCCATTTGTAATATTGCTGAACGTCCGTTTCAGTAGTTGCTGAACCTTTGCAGTAAGGTAGCAGAAAACTCTAATGTAACATTACACATTACCATGAAAGGTTACTGAAATATTGAATGAATGTTACTTTGCTTAGTGGGAATTATTTATGTGGTTACTTTATAAATGTTGTGAATTTTATAGTTCATCAGTCCCTTAATTAATAAACAACTAGTCATTTTGTGGATAATCTGGAAATTTCCTAAAGGTAAGCCAAACATTCATTCTACTTCAGGCTGGAACATGCCATGAAAAGTTCATTTTGGTCTCTCTGATTACCTGTCTCCACGTTTTACTCAAAAGGAAGAAGTCCTCAATTTGAATAAAATTTGGAGGCAGGTTATCAGAGAGACCAAAACAAAACCCTTTTCAGGTACAAACAATAATAAACAAAAACGGATATCCGAATTCAGTTAACAAGCGAAATCAAGACCTCATGAAGTCACGCACAATAAGCACAATAAAAGAAGAAATCAGCACCGGCACCGAATCAGTTAGGCTCAAACGAACGCTTCCTCCGTTACCGCAACACCTTCAAAAATGTCTCCTGCAGATGTAGACGAAACGTCAGGAAGAATTACCTCGAGACTACGACCAACAAACCCGAAAAGCACCGATAATTTCTATATAATCATCAATTTTACAGTCTATAGGAATACCAGAATTTCAGCTGTATCAATTAGAAAAAAAATTTAAAAGGATGTTGAAAAATATATCAAATTGCTTTCCATTTATTCATTCCATTGAAATTCCCAAACCTACATTTATTTGATCAAAATGGGAAATATGAAAGGAATGCCTTTAAATGGGTAATTCAGTAATTACAAATGTGTATATTAATTGAATTTCCATGGGAGGTGAACTTAATTCCCATTTGCATATTTTTAATCTTTCAAAAAACCGCTGCTTTGCGAAATCGCTTTGTGGCTGTCTATATAACCTTAAAAATATACACTTCGCAAAGTCCTGGGTAATTATTGGCGATGTGCATGTTTGCGGACATTAAGCACTCGCAAATAATTACTGGTGTCTCTTTTTTGTATCCACATTGCGAAGTCGCAGATCCCCGTAGTAAGTTCTTGCAACTTCTCTGCGATCGATTCTGGTTTACTGGGAAGTCATGTCGTAACTTGATTGAAACAATGGGACAGCATTAAAATCAGTGGTTTTTTAAAGAACCTGCATTAAAATGACGTCAAATATTCATGTTTGTTACTAATCACGATAGATGACACTCGCGTTTGCGTCCAACGCCAATTACACGGGCATTGACTAACTATCTTACTTCTACATAAACAATGTTAATATCATTGTTTATATAGAAGATAGTTAGTCAACCTTATGGGATTATAATTGGATCAAAATGGATGCGACATGTAGATGGCGATAGTGATCTCGCATCCAAGTCATGTCGTAACTTCAGTGATCTGGCCTCCAAGTCATGTCGCAACTTGATTAAAACAATGGAAAAGCATTAAAATCAGGGTTTTTTGAAGAAACCTGCATCAAAATGACGTGAAATATTCATGTTTGTAACTAATAACGCTAGATGACACTCGCGTTTGGGTCCAATACCTTTTCCACAGGCATTGACTAACCATGTTCTATTTAAACAATGCTAATACCATTGTTTTCATTGTATTCTATATAAATAATACATTAAAACGAAACTCTTTGATGTTCTCAGGGGCGGTAGATTTTTTATTCGTGGGATCATGCCGGTGTGGATAAGAAAGAAAAAATGCTGATGCTCGTTGCAGCTTGGTTTGTTCATTATGCGTTTGTGCTAAAAACAGGAAGAGATAATTCATAACTATTATTTTACCATGACAGAAAAATAACTTGGAAGCTTTAGACACTATCAATAAAATATCTTTGATTATACGGTCTTCACTTACCTAAAAATAGGAAGACCAACCAATAACTTGGAAACATTAATAATGCATTTGCGTTATCAGTCTACGGTTCTACCAAGTTTAGCTTGCCAGAGCTGATTCAAAATAGTGAATTTCTTAATAAACTTGATGAAGAAAGCAAAACCATTGAAGTAAAGAACGTTTCAAAAAAAACCCGTGATCTTATTCCTAATTTAAAAATAACGACTTCGACCAGGTGGCGCCATCTTATAATTAGAGGCCGAAGGTACAGATTTACAGATGTATTGGTACGTAGGAAACTAATTTGGCTAATGAAGAATCATGAAGAATGATTGGTTGCCCAATTTGTTTTGTCATAACATTGCACATAATAAAAATAATAATAATATATAAACTTAATAAATACCAACAAAAATAAAATGTTAGTTTCACTGAAAATTTCATCCTGTCTAGATTTTGCAAAACGATTTATAACAAAATTATCACAAAATTATCTGGCCAAAAATTTACCGCAACAGCTGACCGGCGCACGGATTTTTTTTTTTCAGGTTCCCAACGATATCAATTTTCATTCTGTCGATTGCCATAAGCGAGAAAATGCATCAGCAGCCAAGTATTTTTTCACAAGATGTCGCCCTTATGTCAATCCATTCAATACGTCCAAATCTTGTCTTTGGTTTTTCACTATTAAATTGTTATATGTTATTGTGTTGAAATGCCATAAATGAGAGATTTAAAAAATGCCATATGCCTAGCACACGTCCGATCACTGAATTTTCATTTTTTGAACTCAACTCTGACATAATTTTCAGTGGTTAAAACTCAGAAAAGAGAAAATCAGTAAGCAAAATCTGTTATCATCTGACTGTCTATTATGTCCATATCCACATGCAGCAAGACTAACCATGACAAACTCTCTTCCTTAGGACATTCGTCGATTTTTTTTTAAATTACTTAATATCTGAGTGAAGGAAAAATTATGGTTATGCATTTTAGTGAAACTTAAAAGAGACCTGTTAGCATGCTATTGATCAGTATATCAGCTTTTGGACTTTGAACATGTCTGATTTCATAGTTACATCAATATCTGGAAAATTTGTTTCTTTGTTTCCGAAATACGAAGAAGTATCGTGTCTCTTCCACTCAACGAGTGTTACGAAGACTTCCAAGCTTTGTATCCTTTGTTTTAAGTAGGAATTTTTTTTGCTGAGGCATGAAAAAATGCGATTACTTCTCGTATAGGTCCAAAACAATTCCTGACGCCTTGAATCTGCGCACATTGGGAAATTGATCAATTCAACGGATGGTTGAATGTCCATCGCTTTTTTGAAAGTGCATTGCACTTTAATGAATTTTGCAACAGAATTGTGAATATGCAATTCATTGTCCATTATATGAATGCAGTAAATATGCCTTTATATTTTCGAGAGAGGAATTCCCAAAAGCTTACAACCCATCCAAAAATTTCAGAGGAACGCCAATTCCTAATTACTTTTCCTTGTTTCTGAATATCACCCCATTTTTTTTTCTTGGGATCATAAATATACAAAATTCCACTCGCGCCAATTTTCTAATTCATTCATTATATATATTCTCTATTTTGTTCAACCAACTTTTTTGATGGAATTCAGAAGAATACTCGTGTTTTCCAGAAGACCGCCGGTTCATAACTATTCTCCATCAGTACTTTTTCTTAATAGAAATATTGGAGATTTCCTTTCATTTCAACATTTTAAACATAAAGTCATTGTTTATATGTAAGATAGCAAGCCAACCTTATGGGAATGATATATTATCATTGTTTATACAGGGTGTTATTTAAGTACGTGGCCAAACTTAAAGGGGTGATTCTTTGAGTGATTCTAAGACGAAAAGTTCATATAAACATAGGTCCGGTAATGCTTCGTTATCAAGATACAGGGTGTCAAAATTTTTAAAAGAAATTTGGCAGTGTTATTAAAGGTCGTAAAGGGCGAATTTAACCCTAACTATATCAAAATTATCATGTCCAGTGGCGTCCCGGAAGGCACTGTAACCAATATTTTTGACAGAAAACATGTGCGCCACTGATTTTTTTTGCAATTTTTGTATTTGTTTCACATTGAGCAACTGAAATTACAACTTTTTTATATCTAGAATTTTTTTCGTATCTTGCTTTGTTTTTGAGAAAAAACATAAAAATCACTTCATTGCACGTCCCTGGCACAACACAATAAAAAATTGTTTTTATAGGGTTTTTAATTATTACAGGTGAATCTGTTATGCTTAAAAATTGTTTGTTTTATTTGGCCAGTGCGTGCATAGTGGTAACGCCGGAAATGTCAAAGCAACATCAAACAAGAAACACCCTTTATTAAAACCACACTGAAACAAAAATGGTACCTAGGCAATTTGTTTCTGTAAGAATACATTCAATAATAACTAACACAAAACTTACAATAGTTGCTCAAAATGTCCTCCTTCAACTTCAATGCAAGCATTAACTCGTCTTAACATCGATTCCCGAACACGTTGAAATATTTCCGGCGTATGTCTTATCTGATCACATGAATCCCGTATTCGTTGGATTAATTCTTCTTCAGTGTTGACTGGAGTTTTATAAACGAGGGACTTTAAATGTCCCCAAAGGAAAAAATCCAAGGGATTTAAATCCGGTGACCTGGGCGGCCATGACTGTGGACCTGCGCGACCGATCCAGTTTTCTCCATAAGTTTCATCCAGAAATTGACGTGCTACTATGCTGAAGTGAGGTGGAGCCCTATCGTGCATGAACCACATTGCTCCTCTTACTGCCATTGGGACATTTTCTAGTAGTACAGGTAATACAAATTCCAAAAAATGACGATACTCTTGACCATTTAATCTCGGGGGTAAAAAATGAGGTCCAATGAGATAATCGCCAACAATACACACATAAAAACATTTTCTTCATTGGAGATGATACATTTGTTCAATTCTGAATTCTTGAACTGATAAAATGCTTTCTTCTTGTAAAATAATATATTTGATACAAAATTATTGCATATCTCTAATGTAGAAAATCATATATTTGAAATATTTATTTGGTGTTACCAAATATTCGTTATTCAAGTAATTAAGAGTATTCAGGAAAGAAAACTGCAAGTCTTGAAAAATATAACACATATTTCTTGTTCCAAGAAAATATATCAAGTATTTCTTCATTATAGAAATCTTCTTCATTGGATATAGGTAATACATTTTCAATTCTAAATTCTTAAATTGAGAAAACGCGTACCTACTTTATCTTCTAAAGTAAAGTATTTCATACTGTGTTATTCAAAATCTCTAATGTAATAAATTATCTAATTGAAATATTTATTCACTTTTACTAAATATTTTTCAATCAAGTAGGTAAGTAATTATAACAGAATTCAGGAAACAAAATTACAATTATTGACAGATATTGGTAACTCAATATCTCTTGTTCCAAGACACCATATAAAGTATTTCTTCATTGAAGAAATGTGCCAAAAATTTGTATCATGAGAAGTACATTTCGAATGCAATTTTCTTGAATTAACAATTATGCATTCTTGAATATCATTTCTTTCTCCTCTCAAAGGTATTGTTGCCAAAAGTATGATTACGTACCTATTCATGATTATTTAGCATAGGTAAGGTAACTATCGCTTCAACCAAATTTGTTGTTCTCATTCCTTTCTATAGTTACCTAGGAAGCTATCACACAAACACCAGCTGTAGCAACATTCATTAGTTGTAGGTAGGTATATCTACCTGTTTCCAAAGAACTAAAGTGCCTACATATGAGTAGCAACCAACATCAATACCACTAGGTGTACGTTTGGTCCGGAAAAAAAGTGCAAAAGAGACACTATATTTAATAGCTCAAAGCATTAATACATAATTATTATACTATTTTCATAATGAGATTCATTATGATACAGATTTTTCCGAGGGGGAAACATCTCCTTTAAATCTCGTACAACTAGAATTTTTGAGTAATTTGAGTCAATTTTCAGTCAATGAATCTTCGCTTCGGTCATCGGTTTGAGTCTTTCAGTCATCGGCTGGAGTGTTTCAGTCATCAGTTTGAGTCTTTCAGTCATTTCGATATTTTAAAACTCGTACACATTTTAGAGAGATGTTTCCCCCTCGGATTTTTCATAACGATACAGATTTTTAATCAAGCAATATTTAAATCTGCCAGACCCGAATTTGGATCAGGCAGATTTAAATATTATTTGCTTCCCTAAATCACCAAATTTATTAATACCAATGAAAAATTATGGGTTTCTATTGATTAAAAATATGAATCGTTATGAAAAATCTGTATCATAATGGAACTCAACAGTGTTTCCCAAGTCCTCCAAGTTGCACCTGTTGATTGTTGATCGCACTTCTGAGTTCCACACCGGCCACTACGCATTATTCGCAGTCCAATATAACTCTTGTCTATGTCGCAGTCGCACCCCTGTTTGCCGGCTGTTTTCTGTTTATAGTCGAAGCTATTATGAATCGAAAATGAAATACAGGCATATGGTTCAAATTCAAAGTGGTATTTAGACATCTCAAAGTATTTTAGTATTTGGAATTAGATGTGGAAGAAAAACTGAGGGGTTGGGGAATCTCTGAAGAGATTATTGATAATTTCAAAGATAAGTGTAGGACATAATATCAAGATAAGGTTAGGTCAGGTTTCTATATAATATATTGTACAATGAGCATGAAATGACATACATTTCCCGCTAGTAGGTATATGAAATTTTGTAGTACGAGCGTACAATATACTATATGGCAACCTGACCTAACCTTATCTTGATATTATGTCCTACACTTACCTTTGAAATTATCAATAATCTCTTCAGAGATTCCCCAACCCCTCAGTTTTTCTTCCATATCCAAATCCAAATACTAAAATACTTTGAGATGTCTAAATACCTCTTTGAATTTGAACCATGTGCCTGTATTTCATTTTCGATAAAAATTTTTTGAATCCAAGTAATTCTGATATCTCAAATCAAGCAACTGATAGTCTTCTTAGTCAGCAATATGGTAGTTTCAATTGAAGCAAATATTTCAACACCCCAACACAGTGAAGTTCTCAAATGAAGAGCTGTATCTTAATTCAATAATGTGGTTTCATTCATCCAAACATAGCAGTCTTTTGGTATGAAATGAGCATAGCTAATGTTAAGAATTTGTGCAATTTGATTCAAGAGAAGTAATTTCTCAATGGAGATTATGATTGTCTTGACCTATGTAACATGAGTTTCTTATTTGGAGTGAAGTTGGTTTACTCACACAAAGAATATATATTTTTTATCATCCAAGCAATCTATACGCTTGATCAGAGGGTACTGAATTGGAAATTTAAAATGCTCAGATCGAGAAATCGTTTATTCCAGTTTATATAAACAAGCCATACTATTGAAGCAAAGCTTATTGCATTAGAGGAAGAAATCCTTTTTATGTGTGTACCAACCCAGACATTCACGGAAAACTGCTGTTGATAATTATTTTCTATAACCGCATGGGGATTTTCTTCTGCCCAGATATGGTTGTTATGAAAGTTCATAATTGAATTGTGGGAAAAACACGCTTCATCGGTAAATAATATACTGGATAAAAATGTCGGAGATGCAACCTGTTGTTGCAAAAGCCACGTAGTATAAACAACTCGCTTGGGAAAATCCGCAGGAAATAACGCTTGAACACGGTGTATGTGGTAAGGATACAGTTGGTACTCTGTCAAAATCTTCCATACAGTAAAGTGAGAAAAGTTTAATTGTTGTGCAATTTTGCGTGTGCTTGTATCGGGGCAACGCTCAACTTCTTCCTCCAGCGCCACTATTCTTACCGTTGCAGGTCTCCCAATAAGAGCAGCCGACCTTTGAAAGGTGCCTGATTCGCACAGCCTTTCATGTATTCTCACAAATGTTTGCCTATTTGGAACATTTCGATGAGGATATCTTTCTTAATAAATGCGTCTAGCCGCTCTGGAATTGCCTTGGGCCATTCTATAGACAAAATGCATATCGGCCATTTCCGAGTTTGTAAACCGAACAAATTTTATATCTCAAAACTCTTGAAAACACTTCAAATAATTACTATCAAATAATTACGTATGTACCGTTTCAATTTGTGACAGTTATGAAGTTAAATTTGTTTGAACATTTGTTGTTCCTTCCATGGCCCTCTTACTTCAGTTTCAAAACACTGCAGTAATACATAACAACTTTATTTGTTTCATCGAAAACAGGTAATATGAGCAAAAAAATTAAAAGATGACTTCCATGTAATATTAATTGTTTAATCATAAATAAAAATGTCTTTATTGCATGTCCATGGACAACAATGAGCCCATTTTGCAGCACGAGCCGAAGCCAAGAGCCGAAGGCAAGTGCTGCAATTCATACATACATTTTTTTTTTTCATTGCATTAATTTTGATAGAAAATTCTAAGACTAGAATAGAATATTGATATGAAAAAATATTAGTAAGACCCCAGTTTTTGATGGGATTTTTATGTTTTTTCTCAAAAACAAAGCAAGACACGAAAAAAATTCTGGATATAAAAAAGTTGTAATTTCAGTTGCTCAATGTGAAACAAATACAAAAATTGCAAAAAAATCAGTGGCGCACATGTTTTCTGTCAAAAATATTGGTTACAGTGCCTTCCGGGACGCCACTGGACATGATAATTTTGATATAGTTAGGGTTAAATTCGCCCTTTACGACCTTCAATAACACTGCCAAGTTTCAATAAAATCGGTTGAAGGGTTATTAAGATATTTACGACAAAAACGATTTCTTTTAAAAATTTTGACACCCTGTATCTTGAAAACGAACCATTACCGGACCTATGTTTATATGAACTTTTCGTCTTAGAATCACTCAAAGAATCACCCCTTTAAGTTTGGCCACGTACTTAAATAACACCCTGTATAGAAGCATTGTTTAAATAGAAGATAGTCAATGCCTGTGGAAAAGGTATTGGACGCAAACGCGAGTGTCATCTAGCGTGATTAGCTACAAACATGCATATTTAACGTCATTTCAATGCAGGTTTCTTCAAAAAACCCTGATTTTAATGCTGTTCCATTGTTTCAATCAAGTTACGACATGACTTGTAGGCCAGATCACTGAAGTTACATGACTTTTGGATGCAAGCTCGCTATCGCGATCTATATGTCGCATCCATTTTGATCCAATTATAATCCCATAAGCATTGTTTAAAGAGAAAGAAGATAGTTAGTCAACCTTACGGGTACAATGGTTTGATCTAAATGGGCACCACCCCTAGATGTCACTAGTTCGATTGTGCCCAAATCAAGGCGCGACGATATTAGTACTAACAAAATTGTCTAGATGGCATTTTTGAGAGTTTTGAGTTAGGGTCACTGAATCTAGAAGGCCGTGCCGTCCTTACGGGTATGGCCAATGGGCGTGGTCCAATACTTGAAATAGTTCCAGTATTCAAATAACCCACAAAATCACCAATTAGAGAGCAAGTTTTGTGGGTTATTTGAACACTGGATCTATTTTACGTACTAGACCACGCCCATTGGCCATACCCGTAAGGACGGCACGACACCTTCTAGATTCAGTGACCCTATTTTGAGTTCGGAGAAACTGCAAATGCGTCGTTTGCTTTGTTCATTAATGAGTTCAGTACCGTTTTGACTTTTTTAGATTATAGCTTGATATGTATGTAACGAAATCTTTGAAATAAATTTTCACCCACGTCCAGACTTCCAAATATGACTTGAAATTTGGCAAGTGTACATAATTCCGGTGACAATGCATTATGAAATTGTTGAGGAAAAAACAGTAAGGCGGACGAGTTTTGTGGTTTTACTATACTTTTTCCGATAATATAATAAACAAAAATTATTATTAGTCATTATCACCCTAATAGCACACCATGTCCCAGGGACGTCCCTATTTGGTACAAATCATGTCCGAATGTCCGGGACTTAAAATCATTGTCCATGGGACGTCCGATTCAGTGCATTTTCATGAATTTCCCCAAAGGACTTCCTATGGATGTCCCAATCGGTACATCGTATAAAACGTCTCTGCGAGGACGTCTTTGGGATGTCCTGGGTCGGATATATTTTGTAATGTTTCCTAGGACATCCATCGGACGTCCCTGTTAGTAAGTATTCTGGTATGTCTTTGAAAAGACGTCCCATGGTTGTCCTGGTACGGGACATTTAGGAACATCCCGCATGAATGAATATTGGACGTCCCAATTGGTTAATCTTAGAATATCTCCCTGCGAGGACTTCCTGGGGATGTCCTGGTTCGGATATATTTTGTAGAATTTTCTAGGATATCCATTGGATGTCCTGGTTGGCATGTATTTCGCATGTCTTCGAAAGGACTTAATATGGTGGTCCTGGTACGGAGACATTCTGGAACGTCATAAAAAATGAAACAAAATTCGAAAACAGTTACAATAATTAGGCCTCCATGTGTACCCAGTACCCGTGTATACATCCCAGCTAGTGGTTTTACAAAAGAGGTATAAAATGGAACGCATATTTACAATAGGGCTGAACATTATAGCGAAAACAACCCATCTGAAATAAAACCCTTTTCACTATCATTGTGGTCAACAGGGGCCATATTCTCGAGTTTATGCGTATGCCAATACGATTCACTGTTTCACAACAATGAAAATAAAAAATTTATGTTTGTCTCTCTTGTTCGTATACGAATTGAATCCGAACAATTCCTCATATATGGATTCCGTGCATAAAGTTGTTTTCTGTGTTTTGTGTTCTGTGTTCAAGTGAAGTGTTGAACTGACAGACAATTGTTGAGTATTTACCAGCTATGGCGGCTTTTCTATCGTCTTTTGTGATTAATTAGTTTAGTGACTGTTTTGTAAGTTATTTTGTGTTCATTCAGTGTAGTTATATCTATAAATGAAAATAAAAGTTTTGTTATACTATTCAATAGTTATTACTAACCTATTCAACAATGTTTTGAAAAAGGTGTTTCCGTAAGACAAGTAGAGTTGTGTGTATCCTTTAAATATGTACAAAACCGAATTGAATGACTCTGAGAGAGTGCTGAGCTTACATAGTAAGTAAATCTGGTTCCATCCAAATTGGTATCTCCAGTAGGTATCCAAAACAATATCATAATCTTAGTCTTGAAAGAGATGTAGACATCTGATAATTCTGCACATCCTAAGGACGTCCCAGATGTACTTTCGATTGATGTAATTCGGGGACGTCCAATGAACATCCCAGGTGGATGTCGATTGAATATCCTTATAGAACGTCCAATTTTGGTGAGAAGTCGAAACATTGGTACTTCCCACGGATGTCCAATGGACGTCCGCACTACCAATACTGCACGTCCTAAGGACGTACCAATATTGCACGTCCTAAGGACGTCCAAGATGTACTTTCGATTGATGTAATTCGGGGACGTCCAGACGTACAGAACGTCCAATTTTGGTGAGAAGTCGAGACATTGGTGCTTCTCACGGATGTCCAATGGACGTCCGCGGTACCAATTTTGCACATCCTAAGGACGTCCCGAATGTCCTGAGAGGATGTCCTATGGATTTCCATCGGACTTCATGGTGCTATTAGGGCAGATCATATCTTACAGCACTGCGAACATAGGAGAGGATATGACTAATTAACTATAGTCCAACACCTTCAGTTTTCGCCGTTTTCGGTTTCGCTGTTCACGATGACAAATAACTGTCCTCGTGACATCCTAATAATTATCTAGCAAAGACACTTATAGGTAGTTCATTTAAAGAAATAATAACATTTGGTATATTCAATTATCAAGGGCGTATATTGCGTCAGATTAAAGTACTATTTGTTGAAAAGTTTGTAAATAGGCCAGACAATTATCAATTGCTCTAACTCTACTATATTGATTGCCCTGGGAGAAGTACTGTATAGTCATCAATAAATCTACGAAGAATTCTGCATCGAGTTTTGTTACGCCGCAATAAGGAAGGAATGCAGGACTCAAAGCTACTAAGAATTCTTCCGAGACCACGCCTACTACACATATGGAGGGGACGTCTGATGGAAATTGGCATAAAAGCAGCACAATTTTGAAAGTTTAGACTTTAGTTACTTAGTTAGTTCAGTCAAGTATCTTGTTCAGTGTGTGAAGTTGTAAGTGCAGTTATTTGTATTTGTGTAAATAGGGGAGGGTGGGCCACACATGGAGACAAATTTTAATTTTTTGTGGATAGAATTGGCAACTTGAATTTTTTTGCTACAGTTACGTATGCTTTATAATCTTTCATCTGATTACACACATTTTTTGAGTAAATTATTAACACAATATTATAATTGTTTTTCTGATAAAGGAATTTAAAAAATTGGATTTTGTCTCAAGGTAGCCCACGAAGTGGGCCACTATGAGACAAGACAAAAAGTTGGGATATATTGCCGGGGTGAAACCGGCCCTGGACGCTTGAAAAAATGTTTTGACCATGTGGTAATATTTCCTCAATCCATCCTCATTATTGACTTACTGAAATATAAAAATAGCACAGTCTGTAATAAGAAAGTTGGGGCATATTGCCGGAGTGAAACCGGCCCTGGATGCCCGGAAAAAATATTTTAACCGTGGTGCTTTATTCTCAACCCAGTGCTATAGTGTCCTACTGAAATATGAAAATAGCCCAGTCTGTAATAAGAAAGTTGGGACATATTGCCGGAGTGAAACCGGCCCTGGATGCCCGGAAAAAATATTTTGACCCTGTTGCTCTATTCTCAACCCAGTGCTATAGTTCTACTGAAATATGGAAATGGCACGGTACATAATAAGAAAGTTGGGATATATTGCCGGGGTGAAACCGGCCCAGGGCGCCCAGAAAATAATATTTTGACCATGGTAGTTTATTCTTCAACCCATTGCTATTGTCCTACTGAAATATGAAAATAGCACGGTACATAATAAGAAAGTTGGGAAATATTGCCGAGGTAAAACCGTCCCTTAAATGTGAAAATGGCACGGTCCATAAGGAGAAAGTTGAGAAATATTACCTGATTGAAATCGGGTGTCCCAGCCCAGAAAAATTATTTTGACCATGTGGTTTTTTTCCTTAGTCCATTTCTATTGACATACCTACTCTGAGATATGAATGTGACACAGTATATAATAAGAAAGTTGTGAAATATTGCTCGAGCTATAATACCGGTCCTGAAAACCGTAGGAAATTATTAACAATACTATGTTTTGTTCTATTTACCATTCGTTGTTGTTAAAGTAACTATAGGCCAAAACCCTCACATACCAATTTTCGTAGGTAATACCACAGGTGTTTCGGTGATTATCGAAATAGCAATTCCTTTGAAATTGATAATCAAATTATGTTGCTTGGCAACCACACGAGCGCTTGCGCGAGTGTGCATGGTTGCCTAAAGCAACATAATTTGATTCGAAACCAAAAAGGAATGAACGATAATCGCCGATAACACGAGTTGTATTTGGGTTATTTCATGAATGAAATCGAAACCATTTTTATTTATTTACTATTCAATTTAACTAGGAACATTAATCCCGCATTTAGTTCTGAAATTATGCAACTAATAAAACATTTACTTGATATTTCAAACATCCCTCTATTTCAGTTCCCAATGACAGAGCGCGTCATTCGTAGTTTCGTCATTGCATGTCTAGTCTACTGCTAATTTTATAAGTCAGGTTGAGTGAACCAAAATTATATACTTTATTCAAGAAAACTGACACAATAAAAATATGTATGTGTATAAATGAATTCAAAATCAAGACTGAAGATACTAAAAATATAAAATAATATAGCAGCGTCGACGATTAAAACTGCTGACGCATTTCCGAGCGACAGCGAGGTTTCTTCGGAGACGTCGAGTTTGCTGACATGGCCACAGAATAGTAAAGTAAATGTTGTTAACATTTACGAGGGCTCTTGGAGAAGTCCTTATATAATTTGCTTCTCGCTCGAGGTTATGTTTTGATAACATTTTGATTTAGTGATTTGATTAATCAACCAGTAGGTATGCAAAATTTGTCGAAAATTGTGAAGTTGATATGAATTAATAGTGAGTGCTTATTTAGTTTTGGTCAAAGTTTGGTGTTGTGTCATTATAGCAGCTTACTAGTGGTAAGTTTGTGTTTTGATAATAACCAATCAGGAATCAAGCTACAAAATCGAAAACACATTATATACATATCCAGTATAGCCAATCAAGAGCCGAACTACAAAATCGAAAACATTTATCAACACAAAAATTTCAACCAATCATAACACGCTATTTTAGCATAAGTGAAATAATCAATAAAATCGTACCATCCGCCATTTTATCTTGATGTAAAAGCAGGGCTCGTACATTTCAGCCTCTTTCTCGTGAGCACTGCGCATGCTCTTCAGACTTTTGACTGCAACAAAGAGGCTGACAAAATTATAGGAACAATTCTATATTTCAAGGTCAACTCCGCGCAATTTGGTTATATATTTAAATTTTTTTTGCCAAAACTGTCAAATAAATATCGGTAGACACAATATTTTATCATTTACTTCCACGAGTTCATGCCCGTGTCTCTCAATATACGTCAGTATTTCCAAAAATACTTCCAACAAGCCTGAAATTAGTTGCGATATGTACGAAGTACGATGTAGACATTTGCTGGCAACTCATATTGCTAGCAATACACTTGCAGTGAAACTGCTGAAATGTACGAGCCCTTTAACGAATTTTTACCAAAAAAAATCATAATCTCTTGCCCCGAAACCCCATATAGGTACCAATTATGAATAGAATCTGACCATAATCACAAAACTCGTCCGCCATGTTGCAATATTGATTTTATGATTTTGATAAACAAAATCATAATCTCCGACCCTGAAAACCCCCACACATACCAATGTTGAGTCGAATAAGACCATGCATGATCACAAACCCGTCGAATTGGAGACTCAATTTTGTTTCTCTAACATGAATTTCATAATCTACGACGGCCTACTAGTACCACTGCAGAAGTAAAAATTCTCCTAATTGACACATTTATTCTGTCAATTGGCACATTTAATCTGTCAATTGACACATTTAATCTGTCAATTGACACATTTAGTCTGTCAATTGACACATTTAATCTGTCAATTGACACATTTAATATGAGGTGATTAGAGCATATCGATGATGAAAATTGTTGAAATCGTTATTTCCGTCAACCTGTTGCACCCCTACCACGAACCACCATAAGTCTTCGAGAGACCTCACCTTTTAACGTGTGATGCCGTGCATGAGACCGATGACCATGCTGGGAATCGAACCCAAGACCTAATGCTTGAGAGGCGCGCATGCTCTACCAGCACGACCACCACGGAATGGGTAGTTTGAACATGACCAGTGAACCAACTCAGCCTTAGGTACTTTTCGATTGGGTTGAGCAATAACGAAATTTTATTATTTTTGGAATTACGTGATGGCGATTTGATTCGTAAAAGAACACTGAAACGATGATTGAAATTTTTAAATTTGTGGTGGAGAAATTATTGAGATACTGAAACGCTTCTAACGTTTGTTTGTAAATAATGAAATCTGTAAATCCGGGCAGCTTCATGGATGCATTCGAAATGCGTGCAAGCTGTGGTTTAGTTGTCACACAAAAAAAAGTACCGTTTGTATAGCAGATTGAAAAAAATCACTTGACAAATAAATGGGTAAATTGACAGATTAAATGTGTCAATCGACAGATTAAATGAGTCAATTGACAGATTAAATGTGTCAATTGACAGATTAAATGTGTCAATTGACTGGTTAAATGTGTCAATTGTCAGATTAAATGTGTCAATTGACAGATTAAATGTGTCAATTGACAGATTAAATGTGTCAATTGACAGATTTTTTTTTATTTTCGCCTTGGCACCAGAACGCCGTCGTAATAATCCAAGCAAATCATGGATGTTTCAGAAATTATTAAAATTATGAGATTGCTAACGAAATGTTCAAGAAATTCCAGAATTCCTTATAAGTTGTACATTCCATCTAGATGGCGTACTAGTACAGTGCGTTAAATTATGCCATTCTTGCAAGGTTCTATTGAAAGAGCCTAGATGTCACGCGCGATTGCATCAAACGCTTTTTCCACAGTGACTGACTAACTATCTTCTTTCTCTTTAAACAATGCTACATGGCATGTCGTAACTTGATTGAAAGAATGAGACAGCAGGGGCATTGTTTATATAGAAGTAAGATAGCCAACCTTATGAGATTTATATTGGATTCAAATGGATGAGATATGTAGATGGCGACAGTGATCTCGCAACCAAGTCATGTCATAACTTCAGTGATCTGTCCTCCAAGTCATGTCGCAACTTGCTTAAAACAATGGAAAAGCATTAAAATCGGGTTTTTTTTAAGAAACCTGCATTAAAATGACGTCAAATATTCATGTTTGTAACTAATCAAGCTAGATGACACCACCGACTTAACCTTAAACTAGACTGCTAGTACTCATATGCCCACCACTCGAAAAACTCATCCAATTGAACATCCTGAAATCGTGTCTGCGCAATGCGCAAGAGCCACCAAAGAATTGATATTTGACAATCTGGGGAGCCATTTATTAGGTCATTGGCGTTACCTTGAGTAAATAGATATTGTTAAAATGAAGTGTTTTGGACTTTGGTTCAAAAATCCCTAATTTTCAACGACTGAAATGTGCCTTGTTGAATATGGATGTACAGTTATGAAATATTCTCGTCATCGAATGAAAACTCAATTTTTCAACATTCCACTTGCTTTTGTACTAGACCTATTACATTTTCCTGAAGTACGCCAATATGATTCTGACAGATAACAGACACATTGCGCATGTCCTATGGCCACCAGTCAATTTCGTAATTGGATCAATTTCAATAATATGGTATTAGCAGTCTAGTTTAAAGGTTAAGTCGGTGGATGACACTCGCATTTGTGTCCAATACCTTTTCCACAGGCGTTGACTATCTTCTATTTAAACAATGGCAGGGGTTTTTGAAGAAACCTGACGTCAAATATTCATGTTTGTAACTAGTCACGCTAGATGACACTCGCGTTTGAGTCCAATACCTTTTCCACAGGCTTTGACCATTGCCTAAAGAAGAATTAGACAATGCATTGACCATTGTCTAAAGAAGTACATTGACTATCTTATTTGTATTTACAATGATAAAGTCATGTAGTGTCGTCGTCATCCATCGTGTATTTAAAGAATAATATGAGGATGAAGAAGAAAATTGGATTCTCGCAGGCATGAAATCTGAGAGTCAAACATTGTTCAATAGATGTCGTCGTTCCCAACTATCTGAATCGTACTTTTTATAAGATAGTTAGCCAACCTTGGATTTATATTGGATTCAAATGGATGAGATATTTATATGGCAACAGTGATTTTACATCCTAGTCATGTATCCAGTGGCTTTTAGATAATGATTGAACCGTTGTATGTGTAATCCTCATACAACGATTGAACTCTCCTAGTCAAATAACGTTTGATCTCCTTGATCTGAAACTACATCGCGGGTCCATCTAGCGGTGCTCGTTCGACGTAATCGGATCGCTACTTGCAGTTTTCTCAACGATTTATCTGTGAAGAAAACTAGTTCGTTTTTCATGTAAGAGTTGCGTGATCCTCCGATAGATGGCGCACCCTATTCTACCATTCAAACAAATTTTTTTCAGTTGAGCCGTGGTTTGTCTTGTTATCTTTGGCCAAAAATAATATAAAATGAAGTATATCTGGAGGTGAGAGCTCTAACAGGCTCCGCCTACCGGCACTTTTGCGATACCATTGGCCGACTTAAATGTTCGGCAATGGTATAAATAAAGGCTCAAATGGCTGTTTTAGGCAGTCAACCAGGAGCCACTTCTGGATGGCTCATCAGTAGTGTTAAGTGTAAAGTGTACATAGTATTTCTGGTTTTTAGGTATCTTCGGCCTGGCATGCGAATTAATGGAACCTCGTTGGTTGGCAACACTAACAAATCCAAAAAGAATTCGTATGTCAGACACGTTCCTGCTAGTTATTCCAAATGAATGAAGAGCTCCGGAGTTGCTGAGATTTTTGCGACGATGCTGTACTTCGGATAGGCGGTCTGAGCTAGCCAGAAGAGGCAATGCGTCCTAACTTCCTACTATCCGAGTGCACGCATTTGTTGCCATGGCGCCCAACGTGGGGCTAGTAAACAGGAGTTTACGACCGTTTCCAGTGGGAGACGGGGCCCTCGAAGAACTTAACAACTTTTCCAGTAACCTGGACTTGAAGATACTTATCGGAAAGTTTTCTTGGATGCACTTTCGGAACGATTCTGAAGCGAGTTATGCCAGTGGAATCGAGGATGCCCATGTCCTTCGTGGGTTCGATGGTAGTGTTCCATTCCACAGCCAGCCAGTTGTTCCCAAGCCAAGTGAAAACTACCTCGCCAACGGTTGGTTGTCCTGGCCAGTGGGCAAGGGCGAAGTGAATATGGCGCCTCTTTGGAAGCTGGATAATGAGCGAATGTGGATATATGGCACATCCCATAAAAGTTTCGTAAAGGAGTAACCTGGAATTCCTACGATAAGCCTGCAACAACATCTGCAAAAAAACAAAGCACTGCAAAAAGTTCACATTCAGCGACAAGTAACAGCTAAACCTGTGGTCATTTCGCTTGATTGTCTTAAATAGAACGCAATGAGAATATTTTGTTTGGGGTCCCAAAGGAAAATTAGCCATTTTTACTTGCTCCTTCAAAATTTATTTTGGGTAAGTATAAACTCGCATATTGCCTCATTGTTTTCTAACTATTCCTTCAAAGAGGTATGCCCTTAAGGCCATGTACAAGTTTTTGTAAGGTAGTGTTGCTGATTTGGTATATCAATAATATAAAGGGGGGTTTTCATCAAGGTGTAAAATAAAAGTTGTTCACACTATGTAGCAGGTTCTGAATTTGTACAATTTATTTTAGTTGTGTTCACAAAGTTGTTTATGGTTACAAGCATTCCTGCAAAGCGAATGATTAAACTCCAACTGGCAAAGGAATCTGAGTTTTCAATCCAGCAAACCCTATCCCTGAGATTTCGGCAAAGCCCGACCCTGAGAGTTTCTCTACACGGGGATATTCACAATTTTCGCAGATGACACCACAACCCTATGGTATGAAAAAAATACATTTGACCTGGAAAGGAAAATCAACTGCGACATGATGAAAGTAAAAAGTTGGTGTGACTCAAACCGTCTTGCCCTAAACATTAATAAAACCAACATTTCAAGTGCGATCTCGGTAACATACAACTGAATAATAGTTACATAGAGAGTCGTAACAACACCAAGTTCCTAGGGGTGTTCAGTGACCACAATCTCAAATTTGAAGATCACACCATATATCTAAATAAAAAACTGGCCTCCCTTTATTTAGCTTTAAAAATGGTGTCGTATGAACTTGGGTCTACTGCAGCAAAAACAGTATACCTCGCATTGAGAGAATTCTCACTGCACCTTAAATGTACTTATTATTCATAGCGAATACACCAACAAGTATTTTAGGTTGCATACACCAAGTTGCTAGACCGCTCTCGTCGAAAAAACTATTTATAGAAACCAAATTCAGTAGCGCAACCTGTGGTCCTGTAGAGTATGAATTTTGTATTTCTGAACAGGAGTTTCGAATGGACTGGACTAAGTGAACACAGAATGATAAAGGTAACGCTCAATAAAACAATGTTGGAATGTCTGAAAAATTAATTATCACCGTAGATATTTGAAGAAAAATCGATTGATTCGCGCATTGTATAGTAGGCATAAATGTGTTTGAATAAGAAAAAAGGAATGATTTTTTTTTAAATATTCAATATCTAATATGATTAGAATTTTGTTCGATTACGGAAATGATAAATTTACAGTTCGGTGCTTTGCCGTTTTTCAACTCTATATTGTTCTACTGATTCAGCAGAACACCATTGCTCTCAATATATTTGACATTTTCAAATATATCGGTTCGATATGAATGCATCCACCAAAAACTTCCGGAAAAAAAAATGATTTTTCATTCCCTTCATATTTCAATGAAAGAATTTTTTTTTTGTATCACGTAATGGCCGAGTCTTTAATCGATTCGTACAAAACTCTTATTATTTTTTACAAAAAAGTCGCAGGTGCCATTAGGTGTCCATGTGTACCTACAGATAAATTAATATTTATGGGAAAGGCTGTATAAATCATATCACAATTTATTTAGACCTTTTCCTTTTTTTTCATTGCTTCTGGTACATACGTTGGATTACGTATAGCCATATTCCGTATTTATCGGCTATCTACTAATTCTGGCAATAGCCAGTCGTTGAAAAAATTAACCAACTTTGGTTCCGTATTCTCATACCAACCCTTGTGGAGTCCACACACCATAGGCAAGTTTTCAGTTTAGTTACTTGAAGTTGGCGCTGAATCTGGAAATACCATTTTTCTACAACCACACTCCAAAACATGCTTTTCTGCATAGTTTTACGTTCGCAAACATGATTATTTCTCACAATAATTGAAATTTTGAATAATTGAAAGTGTGCCGCAAAGTGACATTTCTGTGCCACAAAGTGACATTTCTGTGCCACAAAGTGACATTTCTGTGCCAAAATTTTTCAGTACCTAATTTCTAAGCAATACAGTTTTCGTGACAGCAAGGTGAAAGTATATTTTGAAAATTCTGCATTTCGAAGGGATATTCGATCAGGCAACTTCAAGAATGAATAGACAAAGTATATTGGTTTATAAGAGGGAAATTGTCGTACAAATTTACAAATTCATAATATTCTGAACAAAAATCATAGACATCACTACTGCTGTCTCAAATACCCACATACACACTATCCATTGCTAGGCAACGGAGCAACATCTATCGAATCATTTAAATGTCAACAAACGTCAAGCATAAAATATTCGTAAAAATATTCTTGTCCCGTCATTTTTTAATGAGATTGAACTAAAATGGATAGCGACAGTTCTGAAATTGAAAATACTCCGCCAGAACTAAGAGAACAAGTTAATTCATTGTCACTTAATTTACTACCTTCAACTTCAAGAGGAAAATATAAGAATGAGTATAGTATTATTTTTAGCAAAAAGGGTGTTGTAGAAAAAGCACACAACCGTAGACAACATATTTCACCAAATCTAGAAGCGTTATTCTTTTTTTCCTTTCTAGACTGGTGCCTATAATTTTTGTGAAAAAGAGGTTCCAACTTCAAGATCAAAAATATTTAAACATGAGAACACTCAAAATGGTGAAATGGGGATGCAGTTTAGGGTCTGAAAACGTTTTCTTGCGATTTGCAGCGAAACGTGACCTGTTAGCAAGAAATGTTTAATGGAAAAGTTGTAGATAATAATAAAATCAAACACTTTTCGATAATAACTCAAATCAACAGTCAAAATGGCGAAAAACTGATTTTTCAGTATTTAATTTTTTTCTCGCGTATAAATTATTTCATTTATATGAAAATTTGTGGAAATATGCCTTTTCTGGTGTCGAATGAGCATGATTTTTTCGCAATTCTGAAGACGGCTAGTTTTCGAAAAAAATACCCTTATCTTCCACGAACAATTGTTTTGGTGTTTTTTTTTAATGTATTTCGATGGTCTAATAGTGATCATTTGAATTGTTGAAATGTCTTCTTTCAAATGGTTCATCAACTTGGTGGTTTCCTTAAACCGCTTAAAATTGAGAAAAACCGACAAGTCTCTCTGAATCATGATTTTCTCAATATTTTCAATGATTTTCAATAGTTGTAGAAAAAAATAAAAATGATATTGTTCGATTAATTTTGTAGTGTAGTGTATTTCAATATTTTATTATAAATAATTCAATATAAACTACTTTTTGTTATGAAAATGAAGAAAGTCGAAAATGATTAAAAATATTGAGAAAGTCATTTTTCAGAGAGACTGTTTTCTCAATTTTAACGGGTTTAACGACCAATAAACCACCTAATTACATAGACCATTTAAAAGAAGAAAATAATCCTATCTGAGATGCGGCATCCCTTTTTGGGGAGTATGCAATAATAATATCACGCAAAGCATCTTGATCTTACAAAAAAAAAGATATTATAAGATATATATCGAAATTAAAGGCACGTACTCCATGCAAACGACTTTTTGTCTTACATAAGTTACATACTGTTGTGGCCATATTCATAGCAGAGACGGTTAGCTTGATTAAAAAATATTTAAATAAATTCAATTCGGCTAGCCGCTATCCTACCCGCAAAAAAAATTGTATCAACTTACCCATAACAAATTTTACGTTAGTGAAGGACTCTATTATTTACAATGGTTACAAGATGTTCAATCTCCTACCGGACTATATACGAGAGATTAACACTGTTGAAATTTCATGATACATTGATGCACTATTTTAAAGTAAACTGTCCCATCAAAAACGTAAAAGTTCGAAACAAATCTAACAAACTATGGGCCACTGACGAGGTAAAAGAATCATCAGAAAAACTAAAAAAATTATACGTGCTGAAAAAATCCTACCCCCAGTCAGAAAATCTTTATAGAGAAGCTAGAATACAACATAGATCACTTGTTAAAAGTACAAAAAGTCAATTCTATTTCAATAAAATAAATAACTCCACAAACAAAAATAAGCAAGTTATAAATGAATTAAAAGGTACAACAAAAACTATGACACACACGAAAATAAAAGATGGTAATGAAATTCTGGATGAACCCTTAAAAATAGCAAATAAGTTCAATTACTTTTTTATAAAAATTCCAAAAGACACCATAAATAACATTTATAATCCAGATACTGTTATTCAATATCCTAATAATGATTTTCAAACTAATAGCATGTTCGTTGCCTATGTAACCGAAAATGATGTTCTTGAAATAATCAAAAACAAGATAAAAACTAAACCATCATATGGCTTTAACAGTATCACTGGAACTGTCATTAAAAAGATAGATCCCCACATAATTGCACCAGTAATGCATATTATAAACTCATCTTTTACAGAAGGGAAATTCCCGTCTAGGTTGAAAACTTCCGTTATTACTCCAATTTTGAAGAAAGGATGCTCAGAAAACATCGTAAACTATAGGCCACTATCAGTGCCCTCTGTTTTATCGAAAATAATTGAATGTGCTATGATTGATCAGCTTACAAACTTTTTAAATAAGTACCAAATAATTAGTGATAATCAACATGGTTTTCGCACGAATCACTCTACAATGTCTGAGATAACATCGTTTTATGAATAAATTATTGAAGCCATTGAAAACGGTGAGAGCCCGACGGGAATCTTTTGTGACTTCAGTCGTGCTTTTGACTGTGTTCACCATGAAACACTACTAAACATGTTATACAAATACGGAATCAGAGGTAATATTTATGACTGGTTTAACTCATACCTAAAAGATAGAGATCAACGAGTAAAAATATGCGAATCTGGAAAATCTGTTTTCTTATCAATGGACATTAATGCACATTAATCCACAAGGATCTATATTGGACCCTGTATTGTTTATCTTACATATAAATGACTTGCCCTTGATTTTATCAGATACTTTTACTGAATTATATGCAGATGACTCCACTTTACCAAATAAAGATAAAAACTTTGACTCATTACAAACTAAAATTACGAGCTCTATCAACAAATTATCTGCTTGGTCCTCTGACAGATCATTGTTACTACACTCTAGTAAAACTAACTATACAACATTTCATACTCATCAAAACTCAAACGTACCGACACTAAACGTACATTTAAATAATAGTACTATTGATACAATAACAGATGTTAAATTTCTAAGTGTATTCCTTGATTCCACCCTGTCTTTTAGAACTCACTGTATTAAATTATGAAAAACTCTGAATTCTAAATGTTATAAAATGAGAAACCTAAAAAGTGCATTAAGTTTTGAACATCTCCTAAAATTTTACCATGCTGAAATTCATTCCAGAATTTCTTATGGAATTATTTTATGGGGAAACACTCCAGCTGCATATAGTGTCTTCCTATGTGAGAAGCGTATCCTAAGATGTCTCGTGGGCTGTCCACCTGACCACTCTTGTCAAAACATTTTTAAAGAACATAAAATATTAAGTCAGTGGCGTATTAATTCTTGAACTGTTGACATATGTACATAGTAATCAAAACACCTTCAAAAGGAACTGTGACAAGCATACAACTTTCAGGTTGTTGGAAGTTCTTTTATAAGATCACCTACCCGGTGAAAGTATAAATCAGATTCTGATGGGGAATTAAAAATAACGTAGAAATCGGCAAGAATAAACCAAAAAGACTTGTACTCAAAAAATATCTATATTGTCTACTTGACATCAATCAAAAGCAACTA
This sequence comes from Chrysolina oricalcia, assembly GCA_944452925.2. Classification (NCBI taxonomy): domain Eukaryota; kingdom Metazoa; phylum Arthropoda; class Insecta; order Coleoptera; family Chrysomelidae; genus Chrysolina; species Chrysolina oricalcia. The sequence goes on along the minus strand of OX101815.2, from coordinate 31,188,393 downwards.
TTATTTATAAATATACAGTCGGATCGAAGTTTAAGAATTTATGAAGGACTCATTTCCAACATTCTCCCACCTTGAGTCACTCGTCCATTCCAGTGTGACTCAACTACTAAATCTTGTAGGCGGCTTGCTCATCCTTCCGTACCTTGTCACTACAGTCTGTGGTCCCGATTCTGGATCTTCAAAATCTTGTCCGTCATTCGGTTCAACTACAGCGTTTTCGACAGTATCATTTGGTTTTTGTAGATCATCAGGAATCTTCTCAGCATTGATTTCTAAAGGGAAAATGCGTTGAATTGGTCTCAATAACTGACCAGCTTTAGTCTTCAAACGAACTAAACGAACATTTCCATCTTTCCCAGGCAGTAGCTCTTCCACAATAGCCAAAGGCCAGACAATTCGTTTCAAATTATCATTTCCAATCAATACAATACTTCCTACTTTGATCGGATAATGGGTATTTTGTTTTTTAGAATGAAGAAGCAGCTCTCCTAACCCAAGTAGCACACTTATATTGGTAAAATATTGGTTCAATATTGTGAACATATTGGCGAAATATTTTAAATGCAATATTGGCGAGAAAAAAAATGTGAACATTCGGCGATATTGGTCCAATATTACTTGAATAATATTGGCGAAATATTCCCCAACCAATATTGGCCTCAAAATATTTGGCGATATTGGTACAATATCGCTGATACAATATTCTGACAATATTGGCACAATATTCAAAAGTTATATTGTCGAGAAGTAAAATGTGAACATTATGCGATATTGGTCGAATATTGTTTAAATATTCCAAAAATAGTTTTGGTGCAATATTCTTGAAGCAATAATGGCCTTAAAATATTTATCGATATTGGTACAATATCATTTGGTTATATTTAAGATGTCTAGAAACCATGGTGTGTGCACTTATAGCTGAAAAACTGTGGGATCAAATTGAAGACACCTGCCTACTTGATTCTGCTTCATTTTTGACAATAACGTTCTAGTACCGAATTTACCGCCAGAGGGCTGACTCCGTTATGTTTATGCACAGGGTGTTTATATTTCCGTGCCTATTTTTCATCCATGACCGAGTGCCCCGAGTGGCATGACCACAGACCTCGGCGACCGCCTGACCGGTGACCGTTCGGTCGGAATGACTTCGGATTCGATGTTCCGTTGATGGATGTGTTTGTTTTGTGAGTGCTGAGGTTATGTTGATGAAATTCCCAAGGAAAACACTGAAGATTTAATTATTTCCGTCCTTGTGTGATGATCTTGTGGAAGGATTAAGAACGAATTATACAACAGTTTTATTTTTAAGTTTATAGTAAGTACCAAAAAATCATACTTTCTGGAATAGGATCATACGGCATGCTTTCATTACTTCAAATTTTTACTAAAGACCAAGAGATTCTGAATATCCTGGTTAAAACTATACTGCTTATCAATAACGTCACCTTTTTGATATAAAAATGTGATAACTTTTCAAGCTAATGTTTATACAGTACTGAACCTAGAGGTTTTGTGGCGTAAATCATAAATAGTTTGAAAATGTATGGACTATTTTGTTTTGTTGATGATAGGAATGTACAAATACGTTTTCTCACAACTCAAGTGCACTATTATCTACCTACATGTATTGGTCATACATCAACATGGCACAAAATTATAAACTTATTTGGTCATTGGAACTAAAATATGACATCCTCATTGAGATTTTACCAATCAATTCTAAATTAATAGTTTTGGAATGGAGGCATAGGTACATATACTTTCAAGTGATTATTTTCGTTACTAAAATGCAAAATGAATGGATATTGGAAGAAATAACAAACCTGGTATAGAAACCAATAAAAAGTTCATTATCCAAGATTTATTGATTAGTGTAAAAGATAAAAAAAAATGTTTTTATTTTCACAAAAATTGATTTATTAAATCAACAACACGAAAACTGGTTTGCCAATATAATGGCTTCTTAGAAGTGGCTATGGTGATGCTAGAGGGTTTGCCACTCACTCAGATTCCACCTTCTGCCACTAGCTAGAATAGTTCGGAATCCACTCTCATGTAAGCTGTAGGTCCCGGATTTCCCTTGCTCGGACAAGCTCGTGACTGGAAGGGTTTCTCCGGAAACCCGAGGGATTTGTAAAAACAACGTTTACAAGTTATTTATTTTTCTGTTAAAAGTAAACTTCTACTTTTTGCAGGTATTGGCCTAATGAGAATATGTATCCTGTGATGTGTTAGAGAAAATTTTGGAGTTGCTATTACACTCAGGGAAAAGTGGAATGAAAAATATTTAAAACAGAGGTAACTATAATTTTATTTCACGATTTGAAATGACATACATTTTACTGAAATGGAGAAACAAACAACGTTTCTGGAAATATAAAATATTGCTGAAATGTTTTAAAAGTCTTCGATACATTATTTCAAAATCTAACAGCAACATCTATAAAGGTGGACATATTTAGTTTTAGGAATGTTTCAAGAACCTATTTATTTATTTACGGATATACTTACATTAGAAACAATATAATTACAATTACAGAACAGTGACCCACTACTCTAAGAAGTTACATACTTAACATTTTTATAAGAACAATAATATTAGTCTACTTCTACTTTTTGCAGGTATTGGTCTAATGAGAAAATGTATCCTGTGATGTGTCAGAGAAAATTTTGGAGTTGCTGTTACACTCAGGGAAAAGTGGAATGAAAAATATTTTAAACAGAGGTAACTATAATTTTATTTCACGATTTGAAATGACATACATTTTACTGAAATGGATAAACAAACAACGTTTCTGGAAATATAAAATATTGCTGAAATGTTTTAAAAGTCTTCGAAACATTATTTCAAAATCTAACAGCAACATCTATAAAGGTGGACATATTTAGTTTTAGGAATGTTTCAAGAACCTATTTATTTATTTACGGATATACTTACATTAGAAACAATATAATTACAATTACAGAACAGTGACCCACTACTCTAAGAAGTTACATACTTAACATTTTCAAGCAGTAGGAGTGAATTTATAAACTCAAGTGGAGAAAGTGGACTATTTAAACAGATTATTCAAGAATGTACTTTTTTAATGTAAGGTTTAGTCAGAAATTTCCGCCTTCTTCAGGGCTCTAGTGTAGAATAATGTAACTAATAATATAACTAACATTATATTCTAATTACACTAGAGCCCTGAAGAAGGCGGAAATTCTCGTCGAAACGTTTGCATTAAAAAATAAATGTATATTCTTGAATAATGCGTTTAAATAGTCCACTTGTTCATGATCGTTAAACAAGTAAACTAAATATTTGGAATTAACAATTAAGGTGTTTATGCACATGAACTAAAAGTTATATTGTCAGCTTGACATATATTTTGACGATCAGAGTGCAGAAGACAAATGTCCAAAGGATCTACGTTATCAAGGGAATTTGAGTCAGATCATTTTGAATGAAGAATAAAATATGCACTTTTTTGTTAAAATTTGGAAACGGTGCACACATGAGTCAAAAATGGCAATGAAATGTATAATCGTGCAGCCAGGAAGAACAGACCTATTTGAAATTTTGGAATTGTAAATATTGTATGTGCAAGCATGTAATTGCTCAATTGTAATTCTAAGTTGCTAATTCTCAATTTAATATACTGACAGATAAAATACATGAACCCATGATGGTGTTTTCTCGTATTCATCTTTCTCAATTCTTAGTCCAGAAACAGAAAGTTGGGAAACATTAAAAAATCAACCAAAGTTTAATTGAGATCCTTATCTTTTTTTGTAATTATTTCAGATGTCTGTTTTTTTCAGAAATTTATGAAGGTATAAAGACAAAAATTAAACATGTAATGAAATATCTCAAAAACAGAAAGATATTAGAATAATTCTTTTGCGAAATGATAATATTTAATTTTCCAAAGGAAATTAGTTGTAAATGGGAAACAATAACATAAAATCAGGTATAAAGTATAATAAAATAATTGATGACTGCAACTGTGAATAAAAATGGTACTTAAAACGAATGGTGAATGAAACGTCTTACTCAATGAATCCTAGAATAAAACATTTTTATATTTTTGATTTGAAACATACATATAATTGAATCTTTGAATTTTTTAAAATACACTTTTTAAAATACATTTTTATATTTCTCAAAAGTAATTTATTGATAATAAATATATGTACAATATACCTGCATAAAATAAAATAATTTCAGGTACAAACACAATAGCTCCACAATATATAAAATACAAATATAAATAATTGTGTTCATTCAAACCTTTCATGAATAATGAGTTCATATCTTTTTGAGTATTAACTCTGACTATGTGAAAATAGTTTGAACTTCTAGTATAGTGTTCTTGAAGTTTGTGATTAAATTTGATCATTTTAAAAATGAAGATAATTGCAGTATTTTCTGTAGGGGTGTTATAATGGATGTTTTTAGTTAAATGAGAAATATTTCTGTTTCAAAATATATATCAATGCTATTTAATAGGCGGAAGCCAGAAGTCTGAATTAGAAATTATATGATTCACTTTATTCAGGCTGTCAATACGGGCATTTTTAAATGTTATTTTGATTTCTATACGATAATAGCTGACGATTTTTCATATGAATACGTGCCCTATAAATGCTTGATATGAAAGATTCGTTGAATAATGTCGTTCTATACTTTATAAATAACCACTCTATGGTTAAAATCAAATTTTAAGAATGGATTTAAACAACTAGAAAATTGAGCTATGAGAATAATACTGTCATGCATGCTCCATATATTTTATAAAATCTAAAAACAAAAAGTTGATTGAAAGATGAAAATATGGAAAATAATAACTTCGTTAATGAGCAATTGGACAATGTTGAGGAAGATGGCAGAAATGAAGGGGTCATTGGTATGATGATGGGCGCCTGTGTTTGTTTTCTATTCTCGCACTGTTGCATGCGCTCATTCTCTGACTCACTGATTCACTGACTCCTCTGGTGGTACTGAATTAGCAAAAGCGCCACCGTTTTTGTTAAATAGCCCCGGGGCGCATATGGTGGTAGTACTCTCTTTCATCTGGATTTATGTTTAGATGGAGGAGACTATCACTATTATAGTTTATATATAAATAGTTTTATTTATAGCCGAAAAGCTTTGTTGATTAATTGAAAAACTTCTGACACTAAAGAATATTTTGGCTATGGCTATATTCATCAGATTTTTTCAAAATTGAGATCACATGTATAATTGGGAGAAAGAAGTCGATTATAACTCGAACTACAAAGAAAATTATATCAGTAATGTAAATGGCTGCATTCACTTTGAACTTGTTTTGGGCTGATGACACTTTTGAAGTAGATAAAATACTATGAAATTCTGAAAATTTAAGAGATACCTATAGGTGCTTCGTCGGCAAGCATCGAACGGAAAGTAATCCAACAACCTTTTACTATTGCCGAATCACCTCTGCCCAACACCTGGAAAAGTTTCTACAAATAAACTTAGCAGTACTCCCTGTAACTGCTAGCAAATGTTAATAAAAAATGTGACATCTGCAGACTAGTTTCACGGTTCTGCCGATCATCAGTGCAGACCCGCAGGACGGAGAGCTAATAGTCATGTCCGTCATCCTACAATTGATTTCCAATTGCTTTCGTCAAATATTCCTATGATAACTCCAGTACCCACTTAAAAAATAGGCTCAGAGCCACCTCCAAATTTTTTTTATAGAAGTGAGAGGTTCTCTATCTCAGGCCAACTTCTTTACTTATATTCTCACTGTAACTTCGCCATTTTAGATAGATGCCTCGATTTATTTTTTGAAGCTCTCTGACTGTGCTCTTTGGTACAGCAAATGCTCAATCTAGATACCAAATATACCCTTAGAACTTCTTTAGAAAATTCTCTACAATGGTTTTCACACCCAAGAAATTGCCTTGGAGAGAAACCTGATAGTTTTTTAAAATTACTGAAAGACTGTTCCTCTTCAGTTCTTTTTCAAACACTTCTGACACATTCTCCTCTACTTCTCGTAAAAAAACTATTATTTGTAGCAAGGGAAATGTCAGAAACCCTCTACTTTTATTTTTAATGAATTTATTAAATTGTTCATCTCCTTCCCCATTCTGCACACCTGCTACCACTCTTTATTTTTTTGGCAACATAACCACAAAAGTATGCGAAACCTTCATCAACTTCTTTGAATTCTTCTTCAATTTCTCTAAAATCATTTCCAATCTCGATGTCAAAAATGATTGTTTTTTCTTTTTCAGGTCGCCAACTTGAAGAAGTGATTGCATCATTTCACCACCGGTTACATTGCTTCCTCTTGGTGGCTTTATCAAAGAATACAATGACATCAGTCGAAATATTTGCCCAACTTGTATAGATTCTGGGTGAGTATTGCAACCTCCTGCTGCCCTCATCATCCCAAAAAAGTGCTTACTTAAAAGGAGTGAATTAGTGCCGAAAAATACTATATTATAGCTTATAAATACCTCCAAATGATCTTGATATATTCTGGATGTCATTAAATATTTGAAGCCAAGTTTGGTCAAATACTTGGTCAAGTCTAAAGTACAAGCTATTGTTGCTCTGAGCCCATGAAATGTTGAATCAGACAAGAATATATTTGGGGGTGAACATTGCTCCCATAAGTCCAAATAAATCAAAAACGTATCCAGGTCCTACAATGAATTATATTAATGTAAATTTAGGTAATCTGTTACTTGTAATAAATAAAGCTTCAATGAAAATTATGTATTTTTGTGGAGGTTATCCATTCTTAATCTTAGTTACCAAATATTCCTGGGAATTGTATTTCAATCCGGTGTCTGGGGAAGATGAATTCATAATATCTATGAGTCTGTCAATTCTTTTACAGAATGTAATTGTGGGGTCGACATTTTCAAAAACATTTTTCTCCTGATAAGTTTCTAATGACAATGCTGTTGTATTGCTATATAACTAAAATCACAAGAATCAATTGACATTGGTCTATTCTTTGAAGTATTCTGTAACTTCTATCTCACCTGAAAGGCTAGACGTGTATTCATCTTTTCTCCATATTTGGGGTGAATGTGACTCTCTGTGAGCTTGAAAGCCATCTTGAATTCTTTTTTTGATTCGTATTCAAAAAGGTCTTCAAAATGGGAAAATAAAACCAAACCTTCTGGAATCTAAAATGATAGGATTACTATGACTGGCAAGAAAAGATTTTTCTTTTAATACTCTGAATTTCTTTTTCAGCATCAAGTTATTTCTCAGGCATTTGATGAGGTGTGGAAAATCGGAACACATTCTCAAATTCCTTGAAGCATCCATAGGATGTTCACACCAAGGTTTCAGGCTATTCCCGACACCAAGATGTTTCCACATTTTCCTATTCCAAGTTGCCCCATCACTAGTTATTACGTCGATGTACAATCCAGCATTTTCGCAAAGAATAACACATTCAAGAATGATTTTGGATAAAATTTCCCCAGTTACATAACCTCCACTTAAAAAACATGCCAAAGCTTGGAGGTCACGGCCGTCAAATGGTTGAAACATTAGAATCAAAGCATGATCCCCAAGATTGTCTTTGCTAGTTTCAGGAGTATAATCACCCAAGTCAACAAATCCGATAAAATCCATCAGATTTTTATCAAACTTTTTAGTTTTTGTTATTTTGCATTCATCAACCAAGATAGATCCATGTTTTTCCCACTCTGCCATATGCTTAGTTTTTTCTTTTAATAGTGAAAACACTTCTTTCTGGAAGCCAAAATTGCCATCTATGTTCCGTATATACCTTAAAAACAACGATTAATAAATGTGGTAGTCAAATTACACTCTAATAAATTGCCCTTCAGAAATATGCCCATATTTAATACTGCTATCTGCCGAATCATTTTATATATTTTTATTGTAACTAAACAGCATTTTTTATTTCACTTACATCAATACTATTAAAATATAATAATGAATTAATTAATAAACTATAAAAGATTCAGTTTTCTTTTAAGACCAACAAATGGAACAGAAGGCTCCAATGTTATTTTATAACTAAATAACTCAAAAAGCATGGACCCTTACAATATTAGTCCAACAATTATTAAAATTGTTGAGGATATGATAACTGAACCCATAGGTCATTTAATAAATGTAGTTTCTCAAATGGAGAATTTCCAGATTTTTTAAAGCTTTGCAGATCCACACCCATCCACAAACAGGGTGATATAAATTATTGTAGTAATTACAGGGTAGGCTAATAAACTATCTAGAGGGGGGACGCAATATGGCTTTAGAAAGTTACATTCAACCTCTCAAGCTGTAACAGACATTATACATATAGTAGCAAAAAATAAAGACATGGATATATTAACTTGTGCGACCTGTTGAAAGCTTTCGATAGTGTGTGCCACAAGATACTTCTAAATAAGATAGAAAAATATGGGATAAGAGGGTAAGCAATAAACTTGTTGAAATCATTCTTAACAGGTACAAGACAAAATATTGTTTACAACAACAGTACATCTGATATACAGTTAATTAAACATGGAGTTCCCCAAGGTTCGGTGTTGGGTCCTCTTCTGTTCATTTTATACACAAATGTTGATAGCGGATACTTTTTCTTATGCAGATGACGCCACATTTATAATCAAAGCAGGAAAAACTGATAGACTTGAAGAGTTTTCAAAAGAAACCCAAGAAAAATATGAAGAATACTTCACAGAAAATGTAATTTGTTTGAATAAAGATAAAACTAAAATTATAGATTTTTACAAAAGAACGAACAATGATACCGAAAAAAATGTGCGTTTACTAGGGTTTAATATAGACAGCAATCTCAGCTGGAAAACACAAATTACAGAAATAAATAAGAAACTGTCCAAAGGTCGCTTTGCCCCGAGGAGAATGAGAAGCTTGGTTCGGTCTAATACAATGTCATTTGCAATATGGGATATTACGAGGGCTGACAATAAAGTAAGGTCTCCAACGCTGCAACTTCGCCGGATCACGCGCTAGGCGAAATCTGGCAACACCGCCGTGTTCCTTGGTTCCCCCACTACCACTTTGCTGCTGGGTGAGGCTTCCCCGACCGCTCAGTCTTGGCTGAGCAGCCGTCAACGATGGAGGTACCACTCGCGTCAGCGTCCAAGTGCGAATTGCGTTCTGTAATACGTTTTTTGAGTGCGAAAAAGGTGACACCTATTGAAATCCATCGTCAACTAGTTGAAGTTTACGGGGAAAAGTGTATGGACATAAAAAACGTGCGTAAGTGGAGCCGCGAGTTCAATTCCGGGCGCACTAATGTTCACGACGAGGAGAGAAGTGGCCGACCGTCGGTCTCGGATGCGATTGTTCAAGCAGTGGAGGCAGAAATGCTCAAAAACCGCCGTGCGACAATTAGGGACTTGGAAGAGAAGCTTGGAGGAGTGTGTAGCAGCGAAACAATCCGTCATATCCTTGTGAACAAGTTGCAGTACCACAAAGTTTCTGCCCGATGGGTGCCGAAACAGCTGACCGAAGACCACATGAAGCGGCGCGTGGAATGTGCGACCAAAGTTGTGGCCCGTTTTGAAGAGGAAGGCGATGATTTTTTGGAAGGGTTTGTTACGGGGGATGAAACGTGGGCTCATCACTACACACCCGAAACAAAGGAGTCGTCCAAACAATGGCGCCATAGCGATTCTCCGAAACCCAAAAAGTTTAAGGCGACACTGTCAGCCGGCAAGGTGATGGCTACGGTGTTTTGGGATCGCCACGGGGTATTGTTGGTGGATTTCATGCCAAGGGGAACCACTATCAATGCAGCAAGGTACTGTGATACCCTGGAAAAGCTTCGTCGTGCCATAAAAAACAAACGCCCGGGATTGCTGAGCAAAGGAGTGAAATTTCACCACGACAACGCGCGCCCGCACACAGCCAACGTTACCCTTGACCTGCTCAAGACATTTGGCTGGGAAATCATCGATCACCCTCCCTATAGTCCCGACGTGGCCCCCAGTGACTACCACATGTTCCCCGCCCTGAAAAAACATCTCGGAGGGAAGAAGTTTGATAGTGACGCGGAGGTTCAGAAAGAGGTCAACACCTGGCTGCGCGAGGCGGACGGAGAGTGGTATTCTGCCGGCATAGACAAGTTCATCGTGCGGATGCGCAAGGTGTTGGAAAAAAATGGCGATTATGTAGAAAAGTAGCCAAGACCTTGGCCTTTCCAACGGTGTATCGCTTTTTGTAAATAAATGTCATTTTCTATGAAAAAAAAAATTGGAGACCTTACTTTATTGTCAGCCCTCGTATTATGGTTGTCGGTATCAGCAGCAAATGATGTTTTTATAACCCAGAAAAAATTATCAGAGAGATGGTTCGAGCTAATTTCAGAGATCATGCAAAACCTTTCTTCATTGAGTTAGAGATTCTCACAGTACCATATGTTTATAATATACTTGAAGCTATCTTATAAGTACACAAAAATAAAGAAAAATACACTACTGGGGCACTGATACATCATTTTAATACCAAAAGCAAAGAGGTCATTAGAACAGCCAAAATGAAATACAAACAGAAGTATTATATGGCAAAATATACAATACGCTTCCAAAAGAATGGAAAACACATACCATAAAAAATTAAAATTTGTGTTGAAGCAGGCTCTTTTGAACCAAGCTTTCTACTCAATAACTGAAGTTTTTGAGGCAGTCTGGCCAGTTGATTGAAAGCAAAATGAACAAATGTAACTGTTCAATTTTTAACGTGTTTAACAATTTTTAATGTGTTTTAACAATATGTGTTTAATATATTTTTAGGTTAGGTGATTTGAAATGTGCTTTGTAAGCTCTTTACACTTTTGACGTGTCTAAACAAATTATGTATGTTGTTATCAGTGTGGGTAATATTGTAATATGAAGACAAATAAATTATATTCTATTCTATTCAGTGTTGAGTAGAAGATGCAACTTTCCCTTCTGGAGGATATTCAATAATTAACTGCTAGCTTGTAGATTTTTTTCTCTATGCATGAAGTTCATCATAATCCACTATTATTATTATCATTAAGTAGATGTTCAACTATATTTTTAACTTTTATCTATATAACGTGAAATTATTATAATAATAAAAAAAATGATGTCCATAGACAGTCATGGGTCTATGGACATCATTTTTTTTACCTGCCATTTGTACTCTATGTGATATGGCCAATAACTACTACTACCCATCAGTATTTTAACAAACCTAAGCCTTTAAAAATGAACTTTGATAATAGGTTCGTTTTGTATGTCAATGAAACATATTTTATCAATAAAGGATTTAAATCTATTCAATACTCACCTTGACAGGGTACTCGGAGATGGTAAAGGCAGTATGTTATTTTCCCTCATATGATTATATAATTTTGGACTTTTGATTTTCATCAAAATGCAGGAATAGATCCAGTCCAAAGTATATCGTTTACCTGTTTTCTTGCATTCACTTGCTCCACAACATGTTTTTATCATCTCTTGTTGATTCACTGGCAGATGTATTATATAGTTTTCCAATTTATTGGAGTCAATAATTTTTTTTCTCATATCAATTATTATAGATTCCAATTGTCTATTTCTCTTTCTGATATAGAACTGTTGTTTAATTTTGATTTTTTTTGCGATTACACATTTTCTTTTCGCGCTTTTTTTTTCAAGAAACTATTATATTTTGAACATAATCTGCATTCATTTGCATAAGCAGAAATGAAAATTTCACAGGAGGGACTTGGCCCTTTGCAAATATGTTTCTCATCTACCATTTTTATATAATCTTCTAAATTCTCAATGGTAATTACAAAATCCATGATATCGAGAAACTTCCCAGGTAGCACATCATATCGGCTGAATCTTGGTTCCATATTGGGCCAATATAGATATGTTGTACATGAAAATTCAATATTGGCCCAATATGGGTGAATATTCAAAAAACAATATTATATTAATAACATTGGTGGAATATTGGTTGAACTAGTTTTGAATGTAGATTATCACACGAAATATTGGGTCAATATTGGTTGAATAATTTTTACCAATATCGATAATACAATATTGGTTATATATTGTTTTCCACATCTAGAATAAATATTGCAATCCAAATATTCCAGTCATATCGATTATAGGGGAAAAAACTATATTGTATTTCCAAGTTTGTTAGAATATTGGTTGAATATCATTTCCACTTTATTTGACAAATTGTAATAACTCATATTGAGTCAATATTGGTTCAATGATATTTACCAATATCGATAAAACAATATTGTCTTCACATCGTTTTTAACATCTACAATAAATATCGCAATACCAATATTCCCCTGATATCGATTCTAGGAATAAAAACTATATTGTATCTCCAAGTGTGATTACACATTGGTTGAATATCATTTCGCTAATATTCAACAAATCTTATGAATTAATATTGGGTCAATATTGGTCAATAATATTTATCGATATCGTTAAAACAATATTGTCTTCATATTGTTTCCTACATCTAGATTGAGATGAAATTTGAATATTGGCCGAATATTCAATGAAACATATTGAAATTATATCATGATCAAACTTAGATAAAAATCCGCTAGATGGCTCTACATATAGAACGTCTTCTAAAACCTACGAAAGTATATTAAATACTTCCTTTACCTTGTTTTCAAGACAGCTCACTCGGTGGTTATGGCGATCAAAAGACAGACTCTGGTGTCACCTTCATCAACTAAAGGACATTTAATAATTTACCAAGGTATATTGACATCCACCAATATATCCAAATGATATTGTACCAATATCGATAAATATTGTACCAATATCGATAAATATTGTACCAATATCAATAAATATTTTGAGGCCATTATTGCTTCAAGAATATTCCACCAAAACTATTTCTAAAATATTCAAACAATATTCGACCAATATCGCAAAATGTTCACATACTACTTCTCGACAATATAACTTTTAAATATTGTGCCAATATTGTCAGAATATTGTATCAGCGATATTTTACCAATATCGCCGAACATTTTGAGGACAATATTAGTTCAAGAATATTTTTCCAATATTATTCAAGTAATATTGGACCAATATCGCCGAATGTTCACATTTTTTTTCTCGCCAATATTGCATTTCCAATATTTCGCCAATATGTTCACAATATTGTACCAATATTTTACCAATATAGGTGTGCTACTTGGGTTGTTTGACGCGACAGCACATATTGAGTGATTTGTATCCTCAAGGTAGGGTAAATCATTACCCATTACTGCCAATTTTGAGAATACTACATGTTCCTCTAATTTATGATAACCCCATCTATCAGGGAGCTTGATGTGAATATTATCTAGTTTAATTAAAGAATATAGGTTTGTAATTATATCAATTTTTTCTGTAGACGAAGATTCTTGTTCTATCTGGGAAGTGACAGGTATTTCTGTAATTGGACTGGGAAAAGGAATATCTGGTATGGTTGAGTCGAAGACAGTATTTTCGCAAGATGGACCAGGAGTGGAGTGGAACAAAAGATTGGAAGCCGTACTAATAAAGAAAGAAACATTAATTAGTATATGCCTATAATATATTTATTGTGAAAAAATATAATAAACTTCTTTATTTAGCACATACAGCTAATTTACATTATCATAGGTAATAATATATAAACTTTATATATAAAAATATGAAATAAAATTTCAATCATCATCATTCATGCAATGAATTAATTTAACAAAGTCGATTTCCTCTTATCTGGATCGGTGCAATAACTTGTTGAAATAAAAGTGTAGTAATCAAAGAAAAACTTGTTGAAACTGTTCATTAATAGGCAAAAACTTCATTGCTATCAAAAATAACTTATTTCAAAGCAACACTGTTATTTCAATTAATTTTAACACTTCATGTGATTCGATGAGTTTCTCCATTTCATTGGCAATGAGCAAACTGAAAATGCAAAACAAGTTAATCAATTAACTGTAGAGAAAATGTCAATTGGGGTGAAAGCAAATACTAGCTTCTCGCACCTAGTTAACATCAAATCAAACAAGTCTGTATCTCCAAGAGATGAAGATATGTATGTTCAATCCAGGCCAACTTAGTTTGTTTCTGGAAATGTGATATCAGAGATCATAATATGATGTAAAAGTTTTGACATGGTGGAGATAATCATAAGAATTTTTTGATTAACATTTTTATGTATTCCAAAAAAAAGAAACTTTTCTCTTGATAATTTTTTAACTTCATATTTGAAAGAAGGTATTCAAATTTTGGATGATGCATTTTGGGTTTGAAGAAGATTTTTTCGTATTTGTATCCAAATATATGGCATTTTATACAATGAAAGACCATGGGAATTCATCTGGAATGTAGAAAAACTTCTTGTTTAATTTGCTTATTCATGAGGTTGAGCTTACAAGACTGCAGTAAAAGAAACACCATTTGATAATTCAGTGTTGCAAAGTTCAATCAACTGAATACTGTTAGTAATTTGAATTTAAATACTCACATGGAGGAAGGAAGTGCACCTTTCAATAGCTTCCTTGAACCAATAATCTCTTTGGCAAAATGTTGTGAACACACGTACCCAGAAACTGGAAGATGTTTTCCTACGGCTTCAATCCATCTTTGGCGTAAATCATCATTCTGAAAATATGGATGTCTTAGCACTGTAAGGTAATATATATGTGAGCTCAACTGACTATAAGCTCAAGTGCTCACTAGCTACATTTCTCAGATTGTTTTCTACAGGTTAGATGAAAACATTTGTTCCCTGAATTTGTTGACATCTCTCTTCAAGTAAAGCCAGTTTTCTTAGTAGATTTTGAGAACAACAAACTTTTTTTTTTTTTTTATTTCATTCTTTATACAGTTATTCTGATTAAAACTTGTCATCCAAATTATCTTCATTAGTGTTAAGTACAAAAAAAATCTCGAAATACGTCGAACACTATTTTCAATGTGAAACTAGATTTTGTGGGAATTACCTCATGTTACCCACCAACTCCTAACTTGAAATTTAAAAATCGTAAAAAAGGTCGGGAAAGACCTCAAGTTTAATATAATTGAATAGAGAATTGAAAGACCTACCATCACACTGATGAGAGGCAAGAAAATCACAACTATTATCCAAGGTGTTCACACCTTTCTGGTCGAGCAGGAGCTCTGATGTTTGATTACAAGAAGCACTTGTAATAGTGTATTTGAAAAACATTTCGCTGGTATCAGACAGATGTGATTTAATGTACTGTGTAGCATAAGTCATGGAAGTAGCTGTTTTCTGTGGAATATTTGCCTTATACCTATGCTACATATAGTAGGAATAGTACAGACACAGATTAGAAAACATGTTTTCTAATCTGTGGTGCAGAGAAGAACACGTATTTCGAATATATTGAAATTAAATTAACTTTATATCAATCACGTTAGATATAATATATAAAGTTGTGTCAAAATTTCAAAACTAATAAAAACTCCATAACTGATAACCTATAGTACATATTTGATTCTAGTGGTACATGAAATTCATTGTACATTTCATATACATTGCGTTTATTCTTCTAACCCTAATTTTTCTAGTTAGGTATATTATAATGGCCCTATGGAAGAAGGTGATAATAGTCACCCAAAAATCTCATTTCATTTTGAATATTTCTTTAATCTTCCTAGTTATGTATTTTGTAACAGTTCTATGAAAACAACACAAAATATTTTCTTGGTCTTTGCAGTCTCTCCTTAATTTTTGAATGCATATTACCTTCCATTCGAATACCAATCTGATACTCTTCAGATTGAATTAATGAATTATTAATGGAAATAAAGAAATTTCAACTTGCCTCTGGTATGGGATATAAATGGATTAAAGGGTTTCCTTTCTTTGACTGTCCACACAAAATACAAATTCGTGGCATTTTCACTCGGCACTAATAAAATCTTAAAGGTCAACTTAACACTACATAAAACTAACGAAACAATAATAAAAAAGAACAGGAAAACAAGAAATTTTAACGATAAACAGGCTAAATACGAAGAACAATACACAATAAAAAATAGAAAATGATAATAATATTACAATGAATCACGACTACATGAGAAAGTCAAAGTGACAGTATGTATATTTTGTGATGACTAATCAGAATCACGAGCACCTAAATGCAAATGCCAAGGGAGAATTCACTTTTTACGCACGCGCTTAGTATTGAGGTCATAAATTAGCCCTTCTTAACGATCAGAAAAACAACTTGGGATTAACGTGAATTTGTTGTCTTTGTGTTTGCTAAAAGTATAACGAAGCACATGTGCCGGGATCAACATGTATTTGTTGTTTTTGTGATAATATCAAAATAATAATGTCAAATGCATAACGACAAGGCGTTTTTAAAGAGAACCAATAAGAAGACAGATTAAAAATAAACGTCGTGAACGCAAAACGCCGTTATGTGTAAGTCGCGCGCGCGCGGTTATTACGGAACTAACTCGTAATCCAACAGGTGGTGCCGTCCGAAAAAATCAAAACAAAATCGAATCGTTAGAATCACCAGGTTATTTAGACATCTTAGTTATATTGGAGGACGTCAATATACCTTGGTAAATTATTAAATGTCTTTTAGTTGATGAAGGTGACACCAGAGTCTGCCTTTTGATCGCCCTAACCACTGAGTGAGCTGTCTTGAAAACAAGTTAAGAGAAGTATTTAATAAACTTTCGTAGGTTTTAGAAGACGTTCTATATGTAGAGCCACCTAGCGGATTTTTATCCAGGTTTGATCATGAAATAATTTAAATATGTTTCATTGAATATTTGGCCAATATTCAAATTTCATCTCAATCTAGATGCAGGAAACAATATGAAGACAATATTGTTTTAACGATATCGATAACTATTATTGAACCAATATTAATTAATAAGATTTGTTGAATATTGGCGAAATGATATTCAACCAATGTGTAATTACACTTGGAGATACAATATAGTTTTTATTCCTTGAATCGATATGAGGGGAATATTGGGATTGCAATATTTATTCTAGATGTTGAAAACGATGTGAAGACAATATTGTTTTATCGATATTGGTAAATATCATTGAACCAATATTGACTCAATATGAGTTATTACAATTTGTCAAATAAAGTGGAAATGATATTCAACCAATATGCTATCAAACTTGGAAATACAATATAGTTTTTTTTCCCTATAATCGATATGACTGGAATATTTGGATTGCAATATTTATTCCAGATGTGGAAAACAATATATAACCAATATTGTATTATCGATACTGGTAGAAATTATTCAACCAATATTGACCCAATATTTCGTGTGATAATCTACATTCAAAACTAGTTCAACCATTATTCCACCAATATTATTAATATAATATTGTTTTTTGATTATTCACTCGTATTGGACCAATATTGATTTTTCATTTACAATATATCTATATTGGCCCAATATGGAACCAAGATTCAGCCGATATGATGTGCTACCTGGGAAGTATTCTGTTCGAAATCTACGCCTAAGATCTTCTCTCAGTTACTGGCTGTATCTCAAATGTCTACTCAAATCAGTTGATTCGATAACATCAACATCATTTAGATCGCTTGTTAATACAGAAGTAGGTCCCACATCTCTCAAAAACATATTTGGCGTCAAGGGTCTCAATTCAGATGTGTTCTCAGAGATATAGACAATGGGTCTGGAATTGAGAACTGACTCAACATCACACAATACCGTCGCTAATTCTTCATAGGTCAAACATGCTCATCCCAATACTTTCCGTAGAAGCTGTTTCACAAGTCTTATAAGTCGCTCCCACCATCCACCCCACCAGGCGGCAGTTACAGGATTGAATTTCCAGTTGATTCGTTGAATAGTGCTGTACTCAAAAATTGCTTGCCAGTCTAACTTCTTGAATGCATTAT
Organism: Chrysolina oricalcia; assembly: GCA_944452925.2. NCBI lineage: Eukaryota > Metazoa > Arthropoda > Insecta > Coleoptera > Chrysomelidae > Chrysolina > Chrysolina oricalcia. The sequence continues at coordinate 31,170,502 of OX101815.2, read as the reverse complement.
CTGCACCGACAAAATTGCTACCATGGTCACTATATACTACTACAGGACGGCCTCTTCTTGCAACGAATCTTCTGAAAGCCTGCAGAAACATGTCAGTTGACAATGACGATACCAATTCAAGATGAATGGCCCTATATACACCACATGTAAATATGCAGATCCATACTTTCCCACCATTTCTAATGAAAAGTGGTCCAGCAAAATCAAGACCTGTGATCTCGAAAACTACGGCATCTTTAACTCGATCTCTGGGCAATGTGACCGGTGCGGATTCCAATTTTCTACAGTCATACCTCCTACACTTCACACATTTATGTATGACGGATCGAATAGTTCGTCTTCCCTGAAGAATCCATAGCCTTTCTCTCAAAATATTCAGGAGTCCTTGTATACCAACATGACAATACTTCCTGTGACAGTCCTGAATAAGCCTTGTTACGACAGGGTGTTTTGAGGGTAAAACGTTACAGAACTCTCGAGTATCACAGCCAACAGAAATCTTAGTTTTAACCCTGATGATTCCTTTGTCATCTACAAAAGGGCACAAAGATGATAACTTTTCATCTGCAACACCATTGAAACTTTCAAGTTGAATGATTTTGAAAAGGTTGTATTCTTCTGATGAAAGTTGTCCAACATTCTTATGCCTTCTATTCAAGCAATTGTGGATGAATCTGCGGACGTATCCAACAACTTTGACTATGCTGTCGTACTTTGAAAAATATCTATAGTAACATTCAAAATCAGGATACCTTTTTGTGTTCAGTATTGTTGAAATTAATTTCCTCTTCTCAGTAACGATTTTGTCTTCGTCAGGCTGATACTGTTGGGCTGGCCATTCATCAATAGATTTTCGCAACCAAAGTGGCCCCTCCCACCATTTTAGCTCCAGTAGCTTCTTTGGCGAACACCCTCGTGAGGGCAAGTCAGCAGGGTTACTTTCACCAGGAACATGGTACCACGAGTTTTTATCCGTGAGAGTATGGATTTCTTTGACTCTGTTCCAAATGAATGGTTTCCATATTTCCTCTCTCTTGATCCATGACAACACTGTCGTAGAATCAGTCCACCAATACACTGAAACACCTTCCAAATCTAGATTCTTCATGACCAAATTAGATAATCTAGCTCCAATTGTTGCTGCCATCAACTCTAGCCTTGGAATACTGAGTTTCTTCACAGGCGCAACACGAGACTTAGCTTGAACCAAGTGTAGTTTCACTGTGTCTTCGCTCTCCAACCTGAGGAATATAGCTACTGAATAAGCTTCTTGGCTCGCGTCACAAAAGACATGCAAAGTCACAGAACCAATATTGGGGTGATATCCTAACCATCTTGGTATATTCAGATCCTTCAAAACATATATCTCCTCGAACCAACGAAGAAAAAGGATTCTGATATCACCATTTATTTCTGTGTCCCAGCCAATCTTCATTTCCCACAATCTTTGGAGTAACAGTTTGGGGAGCAAGGAAACTGGACAGGTGAAGCCAATCGGATCATACACTCGATGTGCGAAAGATAAAATGGTTCTCTTTGTTACGATCTGTATACTGGTATCTCTGAAGCATTCACTACTGAGCAGCAATGTATCTAGTTGTTTATTCCAATTGAGCCCCAGTACTGGTAAATTCTGACTCTCTTGTGGATGAATATTATTATGGGACTCATTAAAAATGTTATTTTCCCACCCTCGTAAATCGAATTTTCCATCCATCATAATTTTACTAGCTTCTTCGACGAAAGTTTTGAGCTCATACAGATTGTTAACGCTGGTTACGCAATTGTCAACGTAAAAACTCTTTTTCAGTTTCATAATGACCCAAATGGAGTACATTGAATCATTATCTAGGCATCTTGTCAAAGTTTGTTGAAGATGGTAATTCAAGACACCACTCAGGAGAAACGGGCTACATGTTACACCAAAGACGACTCTACAATGTCTATAACATATTAATCGGTTATTATCCGCATACCACAGGAACTTTAAGAAATCTCGTTCTTCAGGTTTCAGGCTGATCTGGAGAAATGCTTTTCTAATATCACATGCCACTCCTATCTGGTGTAATCTGAATCTCAAAAGAATCGATGGTATCAATTCAATCAGATTTACCCCTTTTTCCAAACATTGGTTCAAGGAGGGATGATTTTTCAACCTTGCTGACGCATCAAAGACAGGGCGGATTCTTGTAGTGGAGCTACTCAACTTCAGTACATGTCTATGGGGTAAATATAGACCTTTCTCGTGATCTACTCCTTCCGGAACTTCTTCAATGATGCCTTCTTTCAACCATTCACAAAAAACCTGATGGTATGATTCATAATATCCTTCCCTCTTGAGTCGAGCAACTTGAATTGCAAGACGCTTCTCTGCCATATCGAAGAAACTTGGCCACGGCGGATGTCCCTCAATCCAAGGCATTCTGACCTCATACCTTCCTTCATCATTGACAGTGATGGTTTGTAAAAAATGGTTCATGACCGAAAGTTCTTTATCTCCTTGAGACATCTGATCGTTGGGATCCGTTATTCCTAGCACATCTAGTTTCCATAGATCAGAAATACTTAAGCCATTACAAGGCAAAGATGTGACCATCATTGAGGAACTTTGAACGTAAGGTTGTGGGATTTTTCCCATCAATGTCTAACCTAACGAGGTTTCAACTGCCGTCAAACCGCAATCTAAGAAATGTCTTTTTCCAGTGAGTAATTTTCCCGCGATATCTGCTCCAATTAAAATTTCAATAGGTCCAGTTTTCTTATCACTAATCGTAATATTCAAATTTTCAAGTTCATCCATCCACGGACCCTGTATAATATACTTCAAATTGTTACAAATGACAGTTTGATCTAAAACTTCAAAGTCACAAGTATATTTGTCATTTATATTGCTAAGTTTGACACGATAACAAACATGTTCTATACGTTCAGATTCCATTCCACCAAACAGTGAATGAGCCAAACTTTCTTTCTTTATGGGCACGTAGTTCATTTCACGGGATAAATCTTTGGTAATATAGGAACGTTGTGATCCAGTGTCTATTATAGCACGAGCCATTCGTGTCTTTGTTGAGCCAATAACTTTCACTAATAAGGTTTGTAGAAAAACGTCTCCATATGTATGATTGGATAGTGAATCGCTTGGAACTGGGATGCTACTTGGCTCGACTTTCCTTTCTTCACCAACACACATAATGGCGGCATGTCTTCCGTTGCAATTTGGGCATTTTATCCTCAAGCGGCACCTTTTTGCAGTATGGCCAAATCTCAAGCATACGAAACAACAGCCTTTCGCTTTGAGAATACGAGTCTTCTCGTCATGAGTGTGTTTACTGACCTTACAATCGGCTGAGAGATGAGCACCACTACAAAAGACACATTTTACTACTGACTTCTGGTTCAACAATCCTGAGGCGGTGGCTACTGGTTCTTCGTATCGGACTGGAACTTTATTTTTATTGATTTTTCCTGAGCTTTTCTTGAATTCAAAACCAGCCACTGCAAGCGCGATCCTTTCTTCATTTTCCACTTCAGATCTAATGAAATCCATTATATTTTTCAAACGATCTTTCACGGAAAAATTAGTGCTACTTTTACTATCTCTCTGCCAGGTTCTCAAAATCTCTTTAGATAAACACGATTCGACCATGGGGTAGAGCATGGCTGCACAGGTTTCGGAAGTAACGCCCAGGGTTTCAAGAGCTCTCAGTTGGGACTCCATTTTGTCATACAGATCAGCCAGTTTGAGCTTTTCTTGCATATTGCTCAAGACTAATGACAACAGTTCCCTCACATACACCTCTACTAGAATATCGTGCCTTCCAAATCGGGATTTTAAGCTTTCTATCACCTTTGGATAGTTTTCCTTGGTAGGTGGATAGCTATCAACTAATTGTCGAACTCTGGAATTTGGAATTGTGGCCTGAATAAGATACTGATATTTATCCTCGTTCTAAATCATTGGATCATCGTGGATACGTTTAAATTGACTCCAGAAAGTTAACCAGTTTTTCAGTTCCCCACCAAACTTACAAAATTCTATGATTGGAAGTTTCAATTTTCTTCCGGTGAAAACAGACATGTTGCTTACACTGGCACTGGCCACTGCTTCTTTTCTGAGTAGTCTTTCTATCTTTATTTTAACTGTATTATGTTTGGCACTGTATTCGTCTACTCCAGCTATTTCTGCTTCTAATTCATCAGCGCTACAGTCAGCTTTCAAAAAACCATCATACATTTGTTGATTCAATTCATTCATTGATTCAACCTTTTGATCCAACATACGAAGATTTACTTCTAACTCCATTGAATCGGGGTCCTTGCTTGCAAGCATGTCAACCATGGCATTATAAATCTTCGTAAAAGCTGTCCTTTGAGCAGATCTAGCTTTCTTCGTTCTCTCCATCAGAAATGTCCTGTCACGGTCGCCACAAAATGTTGGAAGTTCTTTTATACCCGGTGAAAGTATAAATCAGATTCTGATGGGGAATTAAAAATAACGTAGAAATCGGCAAGAATAAACCAAAAAGACTTGTACTCAAAAAATATCTATATTGTCTACTTGACATCAATCAAAAGCAACTATTATTTATAAATATACAGTCGGATCGAAGTTTAAGAATTTATGAAGGACTCATTTCCAACACAGGTACCCTTCAGGCACCTGGAACTATCCAAAAAATCTCCAAATACTTTTGGTTTGTACTTGTGCAATTCACTTCCACAGAAGTTGCAGAGTTTGGCAACACATGTTTTTAAACAAAAACTAAAAAATGTTCTTGTCGATCTGTGTCCTTATCTTGATCTAAGGTCCTTATACAACACAAGAATTCAGTAACAATTTAACTTTAATTTAGTTATACAACATTTATCATATAGAGTTTTATTTGTATGTTTTTATGACTGATAATATTTGTAAGTGTAAGACTTTTTTACTGCTTTTATATTGACTTGTCCTATATCACATGTGATCGTACCTACAGGATGAATAAACTATTGTATTGTATTGTTGATAATTTTAAAAAGTCTGTTTACCTCTTGCTGAGTAGCCTTTTAATTCAGGTAGGTACTTTACGGCTATTTTATTCCTAATCTTAATTTTTGTGAACACGAATAATCCCTCCTTTTATATGTGTTTGTGAATTGACTAGTTGTAGTAGTACTTTTTAATTTTAATTTATAAACATAAGTGCTTTATCCAAAAGAATTTACATGTTCTTCATGACAATAAAGTATATGGATCTATTGATTGATTGATCATCCCAGTTCTCTGGACAGCATTTTTGTCTCGGCGAAATCAGTACCCCAGCAAGCACACAACATAACTTCTTTCTCTTGAAACAATGGCATCAGTAAATTTTCTTAACTTTATCGGTTTTGAGTAAGAAACCAGTTTAAACTCATCCATTGAGTTGGGAAATCATTTTGCACAAAGACATTCTTGAAAACCCTATATTTTCTTTCAGGTGGAATAATTGTTATAATTTTTTCTTCCACTGATGTGCAAGTTGTGGGCTTGAGCCTGAAATTAGTTTATTTATTTCGGGTTGGGAATGATCCGTATTGATAGTTTTCTTTTATGAGTTGTTGTCGCTTTTTGTGTTAAGTACTTTCCATCTATTTCATTTGTGCACTTCACTTGGATTCAATTTCACTTTGTTTAATTGTTCACATGGTTTTATCTACATTTTAAATGAAGCAACTGATTTTACTTCTCTGTTTCATTCACTATACCAGGGTGGTCACAATTATAGTTGCACAATGTTTTAACCTCTCGCTAGCCAAGCAAATTAGTAATTGAGCACCCTAGACACCTAGGGGGCCAGGGGTTCTACAAACCCATTCGTTACAGTATTGTTGCAGATTCCGATATGTAATCATTAGACAATTCTTGAAAAAAAAATTCCACGAAGCACTTCATATTATTGGCTGAATCTTGATTTCATATTGGACCAATATAGATAGTTATATTTGAAATGCCTGAAGCTCCCTTATATCCGACTTTTGAAAACAATGACTTTAATTGTGCATGGTGCTCTTCACTTGGTCGGTTCATCTTGAGTATCTGAAAAAGAAAAAGTTGACGTTGGCGTCGCAGTAGGTTCTGCTCTTGTCGAACTGCTTCAGGGATGTCATTGTTTTTCTGTTCTTGTGGAGATCTGTGAGCAGTGGGTTACATCACTAATCTGTCCTTCTGTTTTCATTTATATCATGACTGGATGTTTGAATGATCATCTCTGCAACTTCATAAAACAAGTTTCTTTTCGAAGTACCAACTAAGAAACTGTTGAGCTGGATGAACTACCATAATCCAAAATGACGGTATATGTAGGTACTTATCGAATTTCGAGTTTATCATCAAACTTCCAAGTCAAAAACTTCTAATGGTTCACAACGTATCTACATGAATTATCTTGAATAGGTTTTCATTAGGAGCTCCTGAAGTGAAATGAAAATAAAATAAACCCAAAATGTACCTAAAAATATAAACAGAGCTAGGTATTTACTTAGACTCCATAGAGAAACTAAGAATAAAGAGAGTTGTCAAACCTGTAGTAAAAGTTGCCAACACGTTCAACAGTGGCGACCCAACAGATAGATAGACATCTATGAAAAATAAAAATAATGCAATTAAAAACTAGGTAAAATATAAATAACTTAACGTTAGATAAATTTAGGTTAAAGTTGATCTGCCTTTTTTCCTAGTAATTCTAGATTATTTACAGGTGAATCTTATAGCTATCAAAACTTTTCAGTTCATCATTCTCCATCCAATATTCAATGTAAAAACCTTTAGTTACAGTCACTTTTCGACTTTTGGAAACCCATGTCCTGACGTTTTTGTGCTACACAAAGACTCAGCTCAAGATTGGGACATTTTAATTGAAATAATTAACATCCAATGAGAACAAAACGTTTATATTTGAATTTAAATAAGCTGACTTGACAGTTGAAAGACCTCTGGCCTAAAAAGTGCCACCTACTTCAAGCTTTCCAGATTACATGCCATTTTGAATAATACTATATATAATACTGAGTGATTACCCACACCAACAGCAGTGTATTATGTCCCTAGACCAGTTGGGCAGTCATCATTGTTATTAACAGTATATTTTCACCATCACACATGTTGATACACAATTTTTATTTCGTCAACAAAGCCATAGAAATAATTATTTTTTTTTTCAACAAATGTCCCTAACAATAAGAGTACACCATTATTGCAAATCTAGTAACAGAACATTGTTGTACAGTATCAGTTTTCAAAATAATCAGTTTTTTTGTTGAAAACAACATGAGGTCAATTGATGCGGACTTGGGGCGCTGTATCGACAATAGGTATTGATAGTGAATTCAGCGAGTTAATATATAGGGTGTAATCTAACCTCTTGCACTCCCGTGAAGGAGGGGTGTATGAAGGCATGTCAGAACGAATGACAGGTGCGAAAAATGCGAAAAAATATTTTTGAGAGTTTCAAATTTTTTTAAATGTGGCAGGACATTTTGGGAACCTTGTCCGCCATCCTTCCAGGCCAGAAAAGGCAATTGCCGGTGGAGAAAAGACACTAAATGTCGAACCGAATTAAGATTACGCTTACAGAGGTCTTCTCAAAAAAATTTTTTTCTAATTTTCCACACCTGCCATTCGTTCTAACATGACTTTATACACCCCTTCTTCACGGGAGTGCAAGATGTTAGATTACACCTTGTATATACTCTGATCGGAAAAATTGACAGCGAAAGTAAGACTTGAAATTTGTTGAATTCGAAGTGGCATACTAAAGGTGTGAATGAAATAGGGAATAGTAGGAAGTCAGTGCTGCTGTTTGATTTACAAGGTCTCAAACTTTTTCAATGGCAAAAACAGCCCTAGAGAGTTTGGTACACAAAAAATTCACATGTTGTGACAACTGGTGGTGACTATCAATTTGTACTCATAAGAATTTCACATTTCCATAATTTGCTTCTAGATTTGGCCTACAATCAAAATTTAGGCATACAGTTTTGCATGTATGTTCTTGTTGTGTAATATCATCATGGGCTTTCTATACTGATTGTAAATGTTGCATCATCTGCAAATAGTACAGATAATCTATTACGTGCAGCCATTTTATCAGGTAGGTCATTATTATAAATGAGGAACAGCAGTGGTCCCAAATTTGAACCTTGAGGTATTCCCCTTTACATTTTTAGGAATTTACTTCTATTATTTTGGCACTCCACAGGCTGTGTTTGCTTGGTCAGAGAAGTTGTGGAAAATAACAACTAATTTCCAACAATGTGGTTACAGGACTAATTTACTAATCGTCTCAAAACAAGTTTTATGGGTTGTTTTACGTTCAAGTGTGAGAGAGCAGTCATACAGTTGGTGAAATAAAAATGCAATCCTCTTCAAGTTCACTTCCCTTGGAGTAGACTGGCTCGATGCTCATCTACAGGAACTATATCTCTCAAATCATTGCTCACATAAAATTCATTCGATAATGCCTGGAAGTTTTCTGTATTTTTTTCTAATTTACATTGATAGGTAAAAACTTCTTTAATTCAATAGAGCACACACTAGTCCTATAAGGGCCAGGTAGCTGAGTGGTTAAAGCGTCAATGTTTAAATCACTTTTAGACTACAAGCCCATATAACAATTTGGGGGGATCATTTGACCCAGCATGAAACATACTCAGAACGATGCTGCTATATGAAAAAATACCTTTAGTCACTATGACGTCAATTCTTGTTGGTGCAAATGACTGTAATAATAATAATAATTTTTCATCTGAAGATGACCTTTTCCAACAAAATAATAATCTCCTAGAACCTATTACCATGCAAAAATAATGGGTCTGGAAGCCAGGAAAAGTTTTCAATTTCCGAAAATTAAAAAAAAATCCGGTACCATTATTTTTGTACGGCAGTAGGTTCTAGGAGATTATTATTTCATAATCTACCAACGTGAGGAATGCCGTACAGGAATATTTTGTCAGAAAAGCACATCTTCAGATGAAAAATTAGTATTATTATTACAGTCATTCGCACCACCAAGAATTGACGGCATTGTGACTAAAGTTATTTTTTCATATAGCAGCATCGTTCTGAATATGTTTCATGCTGGGTCAAATGACCCCCCAAAATTGTTTGGTATATGGGCTTGTAGTCTATTTGGCTGCCGGTCGCTGGTTCAATCCACAGCGACTGCAGAATTTTTCTGATGGCTGAAAAAAGTGGTAAGATACAATGGGCATCAGCCTACGTGTCATCGGGTCAGCCTGGGTGGCTGGACGAGCCTACCACGGACGAGATGGAGTATTTAGTGGGTATACCTGAGGGGGATTCAATTCGGACTCAGGGGACTCCCACACTACCTGATGGGATGTGAGAAGGGTTTGAACCACCTCGTTCAAACGAAAAAAAAGTAATATCATAAAAATTGGTATTAACCCTAAATAAATAGATGAATCACCAGATCCTAGGTCCTCGAAAGAATCAAAGATGGTAACTTTTTATGTCTAAATAAACATCATCACTGTAGTGTAGGAAATCTAAATTTCATAAGAGTTTAATATATTTATTGAATGACTTGTATTTGTACATTAAAGAGAGATATCAATATAACTGTTAGAACTTATCTATGTGTGAGTTTGAAGACTTTCAAAATAGATTCACAAAAATGTTTTTCTAAAATATAATACAAAAGATAAAACGGAATCACAGATTCATTAAAATATCATATAAAAATAAATTATATGATTTCAAATTCACAAAATTCAAGTCTTGGAAAACCAACTAAAATCGTTTTTAAAAATTCTCTTTAACTATCACTTTCCCTTCTTGACATGGTCTTTTGGGTTCACAGTCTGAAAATTATTAACGATTTGATCTGATATTTCACCACAAAGATATAGAAACACCTTCATCCTCACCTTTGTATTTACTCAAAATGTGAGTTTGATTTTGCTAACTTCAGGATAATCAAAAGCTTTATACTATTTGCAAAGTTTCGATACCAGTGAATAATTATGGTTGTAAAACAACAAAATTAGGTAATCGATTCTAACTAAATAATGTTTAGTTTTCCTCGGAAACGATCACAATTATGGTTTGATGAATCTTTGTGATGAAAACGAGAATTATTTTTTCTTTATGGAGCTGGCCTTTATGAATACTGACTGTGATATACACAAACTTTATGGAGTTGGACCTTATGAAAACTATTCGTTATTTATACATCACTGACCAACTTTTCTTGAAATGAAATTTTGTGAATGCATTTGATGTGGAAAACTAACGCGAAACTTGTACATGACAACGTTCATTCACCAGCCAAATTCATTGGTTTTTCCTCGACTTCCCCCTCAATAGATTCACTGGTTTCCCCCATTCCAATACTCAAATCTGTAGGAACGTCTGAAACGGATTCGGATGCAGATGTTTTCATCAAGCTCAAATCCAACATGCTCCCCGAATAATCCATCATCTTCGGAATCTTCGCCATCTTCTCTCCCGAGTCACCAGATTGTTTGCCCAAATTCAAACTAAAATCACCTATAGATTTGGTGATACTCAGATCCGGCATATAGTAATCTTGCTTGCCACTGCTAGACTTGCTCAAAGATGAAATGTAATCGGTCATAGAAAAATCCTTTGAAATCTTCGTCAAATTCAAGTCGGGTGAAGAGTATTCCATTTTAGGGTTCAGACTAAGCAGATCCATAGAGAAATCAGAAGGTTTGACATTCTTCATGTCGCCGGGAATTTTCATGGACGACGAAGTTACAGGAACAGTGCTAGTAACAATGGCAGGAGAACTAGAATGTGACTTGTGCTCATGTTTTCCTTTACTTGGGATGGGACTACTGGATGATAGGGGTTTGAGTAGCTCTTGCATCTTAAAAAAGTTTGTCTGAAGAAACATATTGTTAGCTGCCAAGGTGCTGTGTGCCATGGGGTCCGGAAGCCCAAGCAGACTACTGGCACTGGGAAACTTGCCAGAGTTGAAGAGTATACTTGAGATATCTCCTGAAAGCATCAGGTTAGAATTGAGACTGACTGGCGTGTTAAGGTTGGGTAAATGTTGGCTAGATTTGCTAACATTTGGAATAGATAACAGAGATTCCTTCTCTTCCGCCGACACTCCCAAATTTTCTCTGATGAACTGCCACAGTGCTGTCTCACTTTCGTCCCTAGGAAACTTTGATATCAAAGTAGTTTTCAGTTTGTCAATATAGCAAGTGTTGCTTAGATATCGTTCACCAAAGTTGATAAAGTCGTTTTCTTTCTTGTAGTAGTCAATGCATTTTTTTAACTCGTCCTTGATGTGCAGCGTGAGAACAGTGTCTTGGACGACACTGTAGGACATAATCATTGGGCGGCCATACTCATTAGGCTTGGCTTCAGGAGGCGGGATAACCCAGTATGCGATGATGCTTGATTCAAGTGAGGAGTTTTCGTAGTTGTAAGGGGCTGCAACAAATAATGAAGTTTCAATTCATGGCAATAATCAACATAACACTGATGTACTAGGTATAATTGGTATACAGGGGTCCCTCCGGGAACTGCATCGATCAATATATAGAAAACCATAGGTGGACCGAATTTGAAAATGTGGGAGTTCACTATTGTTGATAAGTGCTATCCGGCTAAAATATTTTGAAGATTGTGTCACTTCCGGTTGTACAAGGTTTTAGATTTTACGCATGATTCTGAACATGTTTCATGTATAATGTCCTATACCCAAGTCTAACCGTTTTCGAAATATTTCAAATTTTAAGTTGAAAATTGCGTTTGCAGGCCGAAAAATATATATTATTTTTATTTCTGGTCATGATCATTTATTTTCGATTGTGTATCGATTTATTCGTAGGAGAGGACCCAGTTCAGTAGAATTTCGATATCAATTCGATTAGAGTTATACAGGGCGTTCACCAGAAAATGATATAGATCCGGTTGAAAAAATTATTGTAAGTCCAATTTTTCAAATAGAAACCCTCCAATTTTATGTTCTAATTCGATTCGGCATCGAAATTGAAGCTAACTTTGAATAAGGTTATCTATGCCTACACTCAACAGTTTTCGAAATATTGGCGAATTAACATGTCTCAGTTCCAGAAAATCTCGTATTCTTGAGTTTACTTATTCTTAGTTGGCCATGGCGCCCGCAGTTGCGTTGCAAACAATCAACTGCCACGGATATGTCATTGTAATCAATCATGCCGGCTCGTTTGAATTATTCGAATGAAGATTACTTAAATCTATTTATTATTTATGGTGAATGTTATAGGGTTATCTCAAGAACATGTGATATATTTGCTATTCGGTATCCGCAGAAGCAGAAGCCCTCACAAAATATTGTTAAACAAATTATAGAAAACTTCAAAAACTTTGGATCCGTCAAAGCAAGAGTGCAGAGGAACAAGCCAATTGCCCGCCCGATGAAGATATTGCCATTTTTTGCTGCATATCCAACAATATATTTGAGACAAGTTGCAAGAGAATCAGGATTGTCAAAAAACTCAGTACACAGAATACTGCGCAAACATAAATTTCACCCATATAAGTTTTCCATAGTTCAGCACCTGAAAGAAACAGATATTCCACGAAGAGTGAGATTTTGTGAATTCGTTTTAACTATTATTTTTGGATAATATTATATGGACAGACGAAGCTAAATTTACAAAGAATGGTGTCTTCAACCGACATAATTGCCATTATATTGGAGTGATTCAAATCGCATGTATTCAGGGACCTGAATTTTTAAGAGTCTTGGCAGTTCAATGTTTTATTGTGCGATAAGAAGTGATAGCGTCGTTGCACTGCATTTTTATCAAGAAAACTTAAATGGTAAGAAAAAACAGGGTAAAGGTAAGCTTACCGGGCTTCTGCGTTTTCAAACACGAATTTTTCAGTAAAAAATCACTCAAAGTAATTCCATCTTTTGATAGGCCCTTTCTTTACACACTAATCAACCGATATTTCACAATATATACACAATCGAAAATAAATGATCATGTCCAGAAATAAAAAAAAATATTTTTCGTTCTGCAAAAGCAATCTTCAACTTAAAATTTGAAATATTTCGAAAACGGTTAGACTTGGGTAAAGGACATTATACATGAAACATGTTCTGAATCATGCGTAAAATCTAAAACCTTGATAATATACAGGGTGTCCCATTTAAAATAACGAAGTTGGGGTCCACTTCCGGTACAACCGGAAGTGCCACAATCTTCAAAACATTTTAGCCGGATAGCACGTATCAACAATAGTGAACTCCCAAATTTTCAAATTCGGCCCACCTATGGTTTTCTATATATTGATCGATGCAGTTCCTGGAGGGACCACCTGTATATTTCAGTGTTGTATGTTTTAGTATAGAAAATACATGCCGTTTACCGAATTATAAATATAACAGGTTACAACTCACAATTCTAATGGCTATTAACCAAGGCCTTCGGAATCATTAAAGGTTTGCAACAAATTAAGTACAGTGAAATTTTCAAGTTGTGTGTACGTACCAATATAATAGGAGGAAAAAATTTTGCATTTTGTTCAGAAATGTATTTTTTCCACGACAGTGCGTAAACTAAGCTTTTACGCACTGCTGTAATACTTTTTCGCACAAGTGCGTAAAAAAATCACCTGTGCGTAAAATCATCAACTGTGCGTAAAGTAATTTTTTACACAATGTTCATACATTTATGCATTTTTGAAAAATACAGTATTTTGCGTCAAATATAACTCGGAAATCTTTATTTGATAATACGACAATTCATATCATCAAACATTCAAAGTTATGGTATAATTGCTACAATTTGGCAATATAATAACTGGCGAAGAAAAAACTTTGTATGAAACACTTTCGTAAAGGGCTTTTTTGTACTCGCGTGTTTTGTTGAAATCGGCTACGCCTCATTCAACTAACTTCACGCTCATAGAAAAAAGTCCTACTTTACGGACTTGTATCATAAATAGCTATATTAAAATTATAGCAGAGCGCTTTCGACTATTTGAATAGACATGTTCTAGTAATTGTTAATGATATCCTAGGTTTTAAATACTTTTCATCGTCTTTTTGACGCATGATGTTTTATGGTGGTTTGGCTCTTGTACACTGTAGCACTGATAATGACTATTATGGTCGAAAGCGCTCTGCTATAATTTTAATAAATATATTTCTGCACGAAATACAAAATTTCTTTCTCCAAATAAAATAAAATATAAACAAAAACTATAAAATAATGGAACGTTTCAAGTGAACTAATTATTTCAAGATATTATCATGTGTTCAGGGTCTCCAATTTCACAATATTATGTAGGATGGCGGTATAATAATATAGATTGTAGATTGAAGGGGGAGGGGGTTGTACAAGCACTTCGACCTATTGAATCTTTTGTGCATAACCCATAATCTATTTGAGGCATAGGATTCCAAGACGTCGTGTGAAATTTATCAGTTTGTTAGGAACTAATTTCCTGACGTCGAAGTGCTGTAAGAATGCCACTTCCAGGAACTTATGCCTGTTGCAGAAAAGCCCTTGGCATTCGCAAAGCAAATGATCAGCAGTTTCAGAGGAGTTCTCCCAAATGTCCATTTTTTCATTCAAGTAGGCTTTGGAGAGCCCACAGAAAAACTTTGTTAAAAAAATATGTATTGAAATTGTTATTTTCGTCAACCTGTTGCACCTCTAGGCGCGACCTTCAGAATAAAGAATGTCAGTGGGTCTGATAAATGACTCGAAACTTCATGACCGTGTAACCAAAATGTTTAAAAATATACCTGTTTTTGTTTCATTTAAATCAAGCGAGTTGTGTTGAAGTTACGACAATTTTAGTTTCCGTCGTATTCAAAGATTTCGGGCGAGCGCCCCATGCTCGCGTAACGTCATGCGGTATGGCGATCAACATCGAGAACAGCTGTATAGGGCTCAAATGAAAACACGCACTCAAAAATCAGGTGAGAAAGAATTCGAAGCAGGTGTGAGACGCCTAATCCAGCTGGCTTACCCAGAGGCACAAGGAGATTTCAAGGAACAGCTAGCGGTGCAGCTATTCATAGATGGACAGGGAGACACTGAAATCCAAAGGACTCAGCGACTAACTCATTTCAAGAGGAGTAGCGATGCCTTGGTACGTTCTCTGGAGGTGGAGGCGGCCTTCAACACCTCGAGGCCGAAAGTACGAGCAGTAGCTATAGAAGAAAACATCGACCACGACGTACGCACATCAACGCAGATGCCTTGTCCAGAAGACCATGTTCGGACACTTGTGGGCATTGTGAACGAATTGAACGTCGCGAAGGAATCAACTAAGTGATATTGATGGTTGACGACAATTGGACCACAACAAGAATGAGACAAGACCAAGAAAAGGATCCAAGCGTTGCAGAATTTTTAAGATGGGAGGAAAGCGGAGCGGAAAAACCCAACTGGAAGGACATCTCCGATCCATCGCCAACTTTCAAGGCATTGTGGGACAATGGGATTCCTTGATTATTGAGAATGGCCTACTGAAGAGAGCTAGAAAAAGATTGAAGATAACTAGTGACAGGATGAAGGCTCGATACGATCGTAAGGTAAATACTGGTGGATTCAAAGAAGGAGATCGAGAGTGGATGTACAATCCTCGTCGTAAGAAAGGATTTTCTCCCAAATTGACACCATCTTGGGAAGGACCCTATACGATAGTAAAGAGAATAAACGACGTGGTCTATAGGATACAACGCAGCCCAAGAGCAAAAATTAAGGTCGTTCACCTAGAAAGACTTAAACGTTACAATGGAGATAACGAGACATTGTTTGATCGGAACGATCAAAATTGAGAGGAGGATAATGTTACGCGATTCAAAACAAACCTAACGCCGCCCCTGTTTCCTTTGTTGACGCTGCAGTTTAACAATTGCATGACAAAGGCCGTCCACCGCATCGAGACGATTTTTTTCTGGATCGATCGATCGATGGAAGTCGAAAATTCGTGAACTGAAGTTTGTAATAGATATTGTATTAGTTCTTTATGAAATACTTTGTATATGTGTACATCACCTAGGGAAGTTGTCAGATATTGTATTGTCAAATACTGAACTTTGATTAAAGTACATTTCGATTCATAGTTCTTTGCAAACTCATTACACGGCGCAGTCTTGTTACTAATCAGAGAAAAAGAACCTTGTTACCTACTCTCGATTATCACAAGAAAATGGAGTACTTAAAACAACCAGAAGAAATGCCACTAGAAGGGGATCTGGCGCTCAACTGGAAGAAATGTAAAGCAGCTTATAAATTGTATATGGTAGCTTCTGGTTGCGATTCTAAAGCTGAAAAGGTGAAGGCGGCAATTCTATTGCATATCATTGGATATGGAGCTCGCGAAATATTGAACACCTTAGGGATGACAGAAGAAGGCAAATAAAATGAAGAAAAGTTGGTCGGTGAATTCGAGAAATATTTCATTCCAAAAACGAATGTGAGTATTGAACGCCATAAATTCAATTCTCGGATACAATTAGACGGAGAAAATTTCGACTCGTTCCTTAAAGATTTATGATCCATGGCAGCATCGTGCAATTTTGGCGTTTTGAAATGCAGTTTGATAAAAGACAGAATTGTATGTAGAATAACGGATAAAACACTGAAAGATAGATTACTTCGAGAGGAAAATCTTGAATTGGATAGAGCTATTGAAATCTGTAAAGCAGTTGAAGAATCTGAGAAGCACATCCGTAATTTAATCTGTACGAAGGATAGTGAGAGAGAAATATGTGAAATCAGGAAGGGAGGACAGAGAACATACCAGGATTATCCAAAGAATACCGGATTCAGTTACCAAGAAAGAAATACTGAACCTTCCACCAGTAAGGGATATTGATTGTCAGCTTCGGCAAATTGTTCAAGGTGTGGTTACCAAGCTTCTCATAGGAAATGTCCGGCAGTAGATAGAAGATGTAATCGTTTTGGCCATTTTGCGAAAGTTTGTAGGTTCGAAAAGAAACGTGAAATGACCCGCAGAAATCAAATGAAAAATGGATCCCTGTCGAATTATCTGAAATTTAGATACTTTGTAGTTTATACCATTCTTATCAAAAGTCTTCATGGGCCCGAGACCTTAAAATGGACAGTTTTTTAGTTATCGAAGGTCAAAAGTTGCGACTAGTGCAAATCTCTCACGCGATCGAAAAAGAATTGGCATCTCTTCCTTTGCTCTCGTCTGCGTATGGCGATTTCATATTTGTCGTCATTTTCTACTAAAAGCCATATTATTCAAAATAATGCGAGTATAAGAATCTTCAAACACTACCATTCGTAGAAACTTGACATTTATTGACAATTCAGAAATAGATATTATTCCTGTCAAAACTGGACAAAGTCATTTATACATGGTTAAGATTTATATAGATGATATTATAGTTTATTTCAAAACAAAAGAGGAACATGAATCAATCTTGTATAAGTTGTTCATGAAGGCTCGTGGAAATGGTGTCAAATTCAGAAAAATGCAAATTTTTTGCTACATAGGTCAAATACATTGGCCACATTCTTTCAAGAGAAGGGGTTAAACCTGATAATAAAAAAATTGAGACAATTCAGCAAATTTCGACGCCAACAAATATTAAGGAGTTGAGTAGATTTCTTGGAATGATGACTTATGTGTCCAAATTCATTCCAAACTTCTCTCAACTGACCAGTAACTTACGTGAATTATTTAAAAAAATGTTATTTGGTTATGGACAGATATTCACACAAAATAATTTGAGAATTTGAAGGAAAAACTAACAGAACCTCATGTTCTACAATTTTATGACGAAAAACTACCAATTGTATTGTCAGTTGATAGTTCAAAGGACGGAATGGGGGCGGTAATTATGCAGAAGGGGAATCCAATAGCATATGCCTCAAAATCTCTTTGGGAAAGTCAGAAGAATTATGCGCAGATTGAAAAAGAAATGTTAGCTATTTATTTCAGATGTCATCGCTTTCACCAATATCCATATGGAAAATCATTTATAGTAGGAAGTGATCACAAGCCACTTGAGATTATTTTCAGTAAACCATTAAATCGATGCCTTTTAAGACTACAAAGATTTAGAATCAATTTACAAAATTATGAATTTCAGGTTAAATATAGGCCAGGGAAAGAATTGTTTCTAGCTGATGCATTGAGTAGAGCTAGTTATGATGGTACTGAATTCATATTGCAAGATTTGGAAATGGAGGCTCATATTGATTTGATTAACTGTGACAACGTTATCAGTAATTCTAAATTGGAAATAGTTAGGAATGAAACCAAACGTGACATTGTTTTGCAAATACTTTTGAAACAAATGAAAGTAGGCTGGCCTACCGAAAAGCGAAGGACACCTATTGAGGTGAGACCCTATTGGTACTGTAAAGACGAATTGGTAGAAATAAAAGGGGTTATCTACAAAGGGTGTCAGATAGTAATTCCAAAGTCTTTAAGAAGGAAAATGATTAATAGGGTTCATTATAATCACATGGGAATTCATAAGACAATTGCAAGGGCAAATGAAGATATGTTTTGGCCTCTGATGCAAAAAGAAGTTGAAGATTTAGTTTCGAATTGTTTAGTATGTTCCAATTTCATGAACCAAAATCAGAAAGAAACTCTTCTAAAAAAAAATACCGAATAGACCATGGGAAATAGTTGCGGTAGACATATTCTATTTTCGAGCTAAACAATCCTTCTACTATAAAAAAAATAGTGGATGTTTTTCTATTGAACGAATCCACTATATAGTATTGGAGTGATAACTAAAATAAAAGAAATTTTTGCACGTCATGGTAAGCCAGACTTTATATATAGTGACAATGGCCCTCAATTTTCTTGTAATAATTTTCGAGAATTTGTTCAGGAATGGGAAATTATACATCAAACATCATCACCTACTTAAAACCAGTCGAATGGATTTATTGAAAGACACGTTCAGATAATTAAAAAAATGTTGAAAAAATGTTTTCTTGATAACAAGGACATATATTTATCTCTGCTTGAGTATCGCAATACTCCTTTATCTGCAAATGAGCCATCTCCAGCTCAGTTACTTTTCAGCCGTATAGTCAAAGGTGATTACTCTAAAAGATTGGAAGAAAAGCAAATCAAACAGAAATTTTATTATGATCTAAGTGCAAAAGATTTAAATGAGTTGAAAGTAGGAGACACTGTGATGGTTATGAATGATAGTGGTGAATGGGAGCCAGCTATAGTGTTAGGGATTGATGAAAGTAGACCAAGATCTTACAGAATCAAATTGTGTGAAACTGGTCGAGTGAGAGTGCGGAACAGAAGATTTTTGAAGAAAATTTGGCACGATTTGGATAATAAAAAAGACAGATTTGAAAATTGGGATGGTTTACCGCTGGAACCATCCTTAAGAAGAGAGGCAAGAAGGGACAGTAGAATGGTTGAGACGAATGATAGTAGTGAGAAAGTAGAACCAGAGGAAGAAATGTTAATAGAAAACATACATCCAAATCTAGTTAGTTCAGAGACATCAGAAGAGAATAATTCAGAAATTTTGAGTTTTTCAGAAATGGGTCAGTATCGAACTAGGTCAGGAAGATTAGTAGTAAAACCTAACCAGTTCAAAGATTTTGCATGAGATGTAATTCTATTCAGTTAATGTTATAGTAGATTTTTATTTATTTACTTTTGAGTATAAAGAAGGGAGATGTAATAGATATTGTATTAGTTCTTTTAGAAATACTTTGTATATGTGTACATCACCTTGGGAAGTTGTCAGATATTGTATTGTCAAATACTGAACTTTGATTTAAGTACATTTCGATTCATAGTTCTTTGCAAACTCATTACAAAGTTTAGCTATATAAGGCCGACGCATTTCACTAGAGGGAACGAATAAATGTTGAATTTTAAAGGATAAGTTCCAAGTAAGAAGAAAGTCAAGGTGTTTTGAATTATTAGTGAGTGTGTTGTAGTTGTTTTTGTATCGAAGTTAATAAATACAGTTTAGACTGGATCAGAGTATTATTTAGAAATACGAACCCAGGAAGATCGAAACAGTATCAAAAATTTGAAAATAAAACACCGGGCTTATTTTGGACAGCAAATTGTAGATATTTAGTTTTTCACCTGATGGACTCAACAAATGTTTCATTGAAATAAAGTGTCCGTGCAAGGAGGAACCAATAAATCTGTATTACGAAAATGAAAAAATATTGAAATAAATAATCAGGCATTTTATAGAGAAAATGAATCTAGAAGAGGAAATGGGTACGTAAGAAGACATTTCAATTGGAAAAATGACACTGGAAGAACGGAAAATCGAACAGGAAGGGACATTTCTTTGCAAGAAATAGAAAATCAACGGAAAATAAACCTTGAAACTGAAATCGGAAGGATCAATTTTGTGAAATTAAGAGAAGAAATAAGCAAAATAGGTAATAGAAAAAATGAGAAATATGTGAATCAAACAAGAATGGACTTACTTTCTCAAGAAATAGAAAACCAACGAAAAATTAACTTGGAAAATGAGTTGAGAAGGAGAAGTTTTGTAACATTAAAAATAGGTACTGGCCAAAAAGTTGATAGAAAAAATGAGGAGTATGTATACAGGAATACGGAAGATAGCTCTATTAAAGTGGAAGAATCAGGTTTTCTGCAAGATTTGGACCCTTCAGCTATACTGGAAATTGAGGAAAATGAAATGAAAGTGATATTGAAGTGATATTATTGATTGGAACCCTAAGAGGAAGTAATTGTTGATGTCGACATTCAGGAACTACCAGGACTTGAACAGAGCAGAGTATTTTTTAAACCAAAAGAACAGTTCTTGACTAAAAGAGGTTTAGTTTGTATGGAGTTTTCGGGAAAACTGGAAAATTCAACTTTGAAACTCAAGAATATTTCAAGTGTTGGACAGGTTATCTTCGAAGGTACAACTTTAGGCTTTGTGGAAGAAGAAAATGACACAAATATGGTACTCAACACAATTGGCGAAAATGCGAGGGATATTGAAAAATGTTACAAATTGGGAACTGAGCTTACTGTACAGAAGAAAATGGAAATTGAAAATCTAATTAATGATTTTAAGGATATTTTGCTGTAAACGTCAAAGATATGGTACAACATAAAATTGAGTTACTAGAACATTCACCGTTCAAAAGTAAACCCTACAAAGTTTCACCTAAAGAAAGGAAAATAATTGAGGACCAAGTAGAAGAAATGTTAGATGTTATATGAGACCTTCACAGTCACCGTACTCGAGCCCCATCGTATTGGTAAAGAAAAAAGGAGAAGAGGAAAAAACGCCTTTTTTGTGTAGACTACAGGAAATAGAACAATATCACTAAGAAGTCAAACTACCCCTTTTCAAATGTCGATGAAATTTTAACATATTTCTGGAAAAACTAGGTACTTCTCCACCCTCGACTTATTCAGCGGATATTGGCAAGATGGGATAAAAGAAAAATCAAAAGAGACCATTCGTCACACCTGGATTTGGACTGTACGAATTCAATGAATTACCTTTCGGACTTTGTAATATCCCTTCCACGTTTTTGGACTTGGCTGACAGAGTATTTCAGGGAATGGAGTGGTCAAAGGCACTGGTTTATCTGGATGACGTTAAAGTATTTTCAGAATCAATTCCAGAACATTTAGCAAGATTGAGAAAAGTGTTCGAAAGACTCCGAATGGCAAGATTGACATTAAAAACCAGTAAATGCACGTTTGCATCCCCGTAAGTCAAGGTATTGGGACACATCATCAACAAAGACGGAATATATCCAGATCCAGATTTTAAATTGTATATTCCTGAATTTTTTTTTTGTGACTAGTCCGATAAGTTTTTTCATGTACTTATGTATTCGTATGTATATGTAAATATTTCAGTGATGAATAAATTCTATTTCTATTTCCAGAAAAATTATTTCCAATTTCGGAATTCCCCAGACCAAAATCTTAAAGTCATACCCAGAGTTTTTTAGGACTTGCAAATTACTATAGAAAGTTCATAAAAAATTTCTCGATCATAGCCCGACCCCTCTATGAAATAATAAAAAACGAGCCAGGATTTTATTAGAAAGAAGATCAGGACGAGGCATTTTCAATTCTAAAGAAAAAACTCACAGAGGCCCCAGTACTAGCGCATTTCAACCCAGACATTGGATGCGAGTTGAGATCGGATGCATGCAAAGAAGGTTTAGGAGTGATACTTTTACAAGAATTTCAAGGTGAAATGCACCCTACTGCTTATGGAAGTCACACACTGACAAAATGTGAAAAAAACTACACGATTTCGGAACTCGAAGCTTGGCGATAATTTGGGGGTTGACCTATTTTCGACATTTTATACAGTGTGGTCCACTAAGTGTGCAACAAATGGGAAAATTGTTTATTATCGATATCTCAGAAAATTTTATTCCTGACAAAAGTTGGTGTATGTTCCAAAACTATACCGAGTGTACCTGAAATGGCTTTATGACCAACACCATACAGGATAGGCCAAAAAATATAAAGTTCGTTCAAGAGTAAAGTACCCTTATTTAAAAAAATATAGAAATATGTTGAAGAGAAAAGTTGCTTAGAATTAAAAGTTATGTTCAGATAAGAAGTCATGGCCTGCTATTCAATTTTTTTTTTCGTTTGGAAAATATTGAATTACCCCCGTATGATACATATTTTTACTATTTTAATTCAATATGTATGTGAAGTATCCACAATCAAATCAGTTTGGAGTATTTTTTATCAAATTGAAGTGAATTTGTAAAATTTACTTGGATTTGTATTTTTTTAGGTGACCGTCAACTTCATGTTTGTTGCAACGATATTTAACAGAACTATTTTGGTATTTGTTATTGAATTAGATGATAGCAGTACGTTTAAACTTTGTATTTTTGTATTATAGGAACTGTACCTTCTGTAAGGAACGCGGAAGAGTCTTCAACCTTGTACCACTCCAAGAGAATCCCTAGGTGAATCGTGATGAAGCCACAGTTTCCACAGCCATGTCGAGTTGAGCCTTTTCACATTCAATGAGATAGAGCAGAGCCAAGTTCTACCATGTCAAGCTCCGTGTTGTCTAGTAAAGCTGAGCCAAAATGGAGTATTCAACCGGACCAAGCAGTGCTAATGTCCAGTAAAGTCACGGCATATACACTAAAGCTGAGCCATGCCATGTTCAGTAGAAATGAGTCTTGCCAAATCTAGTAAAGCTGAGTCAAACAAGATCAAGCCATGCCAAGTCCACTGAAGCCATGCCAAGCCCCGGCAGGCAGATCCGTGCCAAATACAAGTTGTCCAGTATGTTTGGGTCATACCATACCTGGTCCAGCCAGGCCAACCCAAGCCTGAATAAACCAGCAGAGTAGGTCTACGCTAAACCCATTGTGCCCAGGCAACGATGAATCATGATTCAAGCAATTGAATGGAAACGAAATGAGCCAATCAAAGGTGGAAGATGCAGCAAGGGGGAGAAGAAATCAAATGGAGATGGTGCAAACAGACGTCTTCTGCGGATTTTTTTTTTGTATATTTATATTTACTTACTATTAATTTTATAGTTTTTGTGAACCTGTATCGAATTGTCAGTTGGTTTTGATATAATCGCTCGGGCGCGCGATTTTGAACGGGGGGGGGGGGTTATTGTCAAAAATAGATCGAACGCACTGTATATTGAAATATTTTATTAACATTCAATACTTTTTACTTTTTACAATTCAGAACGTGAGCGAAGTTATTTTATTTTGAAAGACAATTGTACCATAAATAGAAAATAAAAAGGCCACTGATAGTTCGATCTGGTAGTCGAGTTTAGAGTTTTGGCGTGCCCACAGCTAGTGAGGGCTATGGGGTGAATTTGGAAGAGTAAAGATTAGATTCATGAAAATGTTCCTAAAATGAATTTATTGTAAGTATAGATCTTTTTAGAATAATTTGTTTAAATCATAACCAGTCTAGGACAGATTCATTAACTCGTTAATTCAATGATTCCTTCATTCATTTAAATTGTCTTAATCTCATAATATATATTTTTACATAGGAAGATAAATGTTATTATATTTTTCGAATGTGTTTAAAATATATAAATTATCAGTATCTACCTAGTTAGTCGTGAATAAACCTCATTCACGACAATATAACCAATATTTCAGCCACATCGACCTATTTTGTCAATCGTTTGCAGTAGTAAAAAATCAGGCTTATCGTGTTCTTGCTATATGATTGAAAATTCCTTGCTTACCAACTTTCAGCTCTGTACTTAGATTAGTTTTTGGTTTTAGTTTAGTTGAATTAGGCAAATTCACCTATTTATTGCCATTCTGTTGAATTTTTTCTGATGGCCCGAGAAAGTGCTAGGAATCGCACGTAAAAAGGTAAGACCTCGTTAATCCTTGGTTCGCACAAGTTTCGACTTTTGAGGGCTGCCGTTCGTAAGGGGACGACAGCTGGTTAACGGAAAAAACAATTTTAACAAAAAAAAAAATTCTGTTGACCTTATGCAAAATAAATAAAAAAATTAAATAAATATATACAGCGCCATCTCTAGGTTCTAAAAAGTATTTCAACTATTGTGTCAGATTATTTTTGAATACCTGTCAAACTGAAACTCTTTGTAATTAATCAACAAGTTATGATTATATAACCCGATGAATTTTGAACTACTCGTGGTATTATTAATGAATATTCACTGGAAGGGGTAACAAATCAATCCATCTCATTGGAATGCCAATTCAGATATGTTTCACAATATCAGTTGATTTCTGTCAAATAATGCAACATCTACCACTATCCTGTGGTAGAAGCCCATTATATCTCGAAGTGGAGTGGTATGAATGTACAAATCAGTAAAACGCAAAGTCGTCTCCACAACCTGTCCTAGACGGGTAAGCGCTAACTCTGTCTTTTGATAGTTTTTGTAACCTGTCCTACTATCAATAAAAGCAATTTATAATTATTATTATTATTATAATTTAATATCACCATCTGGTGTAGTAAGATACCTGTTTCACCATCTTACTACACCAGATGGTAATATTAAATTGTGGAGACGACTGCGTTTCACTGATTTGTATATCTACCACTATGATAATTTATAACACATTATGATTCAAGTGTACACATGGCACGCGCACAAAGCACGCGCAACGAATTCAATGAATTTTAGATCAGGATGATATCCCTTATATCCCTTATATCTTATTATATCTAATCAGTTAGGTAATGGGCATCTGGTGTCTGGTGTTGACATTGAGGTTTATCTGAAATTTCATTTCATAAAACGAGAACTTGGCGTTACCTAGAAACAACCTTTCTAAAGTGTTTAAATCTTGAAGATTCCGCACGCTTTTAAGTGCATTTGACAAGGATTATGATGCGGGTATAATAAAAACTATTGCATTTTTGGATCAGGCGCATTCCTTTCATGTTTAGGAAGGACAATGAAGTGGGTTTTTCTCTTGAATTTAGTTTCACCCCAGTTTCCGGATTAAAAAATGTTCAGTCAATTTGGTGGAAAGTAATTAACCCGAAAAAGATTACCAACTTTAGCCAGCAGTTCTATTACTAAAGTACTTACATACAATAACTCCGATACAGGGAGTGTAACTGTTATCTGATATCCCCTTCATCTTGATCTGATAATCCAACTGAGCATCTACATCCCTCAGAGTTGGAGCAGCTGCAGCAAAAGGATGAGAATGATACCAGCCCACTAGCATTAGCTTTTCCTTTTCTATCGTCTTAGATATGGTGGCTTCAACTTGTGAAGCATTGTCTCTATCAGTTTTGGTACTGCGACATGGGAAAGCATGAGTAATTTGTAAATCTAGAATAAAGATGGAGTCATATTTGAATTACAATGACAACTTTAAAAAAATACAAACAAAAGGTGAATAAGGCAGTTTCAAAACAATTTTTGAAATTGATTGAGAATTTTAATAAAAACGTTTGGGATAATAATCAATGATCCCTTAACGAAATAATAGAATAGAAAATAATAGAATAGAAAAACGGACATTGACATAAACTTTACCAGATGAAATAATCAATAAATTATTACAGTGGAAGTTTTTTTCATAACATTATAAAGAGATTAATGAGAGGGCAAAAGGCGTGTCATTGAGGGGTGCTTGGCGTAATCAATAAAGTGCACATATTGAAATGAGAAAAAACTAGGCCAAACTTTATAGACGGAAAACGTATTGAAAAAATCTAAAAAAATATTGAAAATTTTTATGGAATTTTTTAAAAATTTTGTGGTCTATCACGATGAAGCAACCATAATGATAGGGCGTCCTCATATAATGAAAATTGTGGAAAAACACCAATTGAAAATAAACATTATTTTTTAGCAAAAGTATGTTTGTTTTTCATAAATTTTAACAATAATCTTAAAAATTTTCAATAAAACTCCCACATTACCTACCTTTTTAAGACTTTAAATTATTCTTCATCGTATTAGCTACCTGATGATAAAAATTGCATGTTTATAACTCAATCGTAACATTTTATATCAACTGTTAAAAGAGGGCACTCTTAGGCATGCTTTATTTGGGGAGATGAATAATTTCTTCAACAGTAGATAGAAAATGTTGTGATTGAGTTATTAACGTCAGATTTTTACCATTCGGTAGCTAATACGATGAAGAATAACTTAAAGTAATGAAAAATGTAGGTAATTTGTGCGTTTTATTGAAAATTTTTGCGATTATTGTAAAAATTGATAAAACACAAACATAATTTTATCTAAAAAAACATGTTTATTTTCAGTTGGGTTTTTTTTTTGGAATTTTAGTTTTATGAGGACGCCCAATTACTTCCAATCATTATAGAGTTTGTTTCATCGAGATAGATAATTTAGTTCAAAAGTTACACTGTTTGGTTCCTCATTCCAATATGTGCACTTTATAAAGACTCACACTGTATATTTATTCATTTAGCAATGCTAATTTTTACAGAAAACTATACAGAAAAAACAATACGTATTTCATACAATAGTCATCATAATGGAATTAATATATCTAGTAATAGTGGCCATGTACATCAAGTTATTAAAACACTGAATACATATATGCATACAGATACATTTGTGGGTAGTGAAGAAAATGGCACAATTTCATTAAAACATTTGAATAAAAGCGCAGTGAGCGATTAAAAAACACATTAATAATGTATATATATATATAAGGAGAGTATACTGGGTGTATTGCCTACGGAATATCTCATAGTTATTGTATGAGGTAGGCTTGTGATATTTGGAGCATCAATATAATGACATAAGAGCTAGAATTTGAGCATATTGAGATGTCGAAGTCAACTTCCGGTCTGACCGGAAGTAACATCAACTTTCTTATTTTGAATAGCAACCCTATTTTTTTTCTTTTCACGTTATTCAACATTAAATTCTCTTTCTAATGACATATTACAAGTTGGTATTTAACCAGAATACTTCCAGCAAGACAGCGCCCCTCCGCATAATTCAAGAATAGCGAGAAATTATCTTCAAAATCGCTTCCAAGATAGACTTATAACAACCCTTGGTCCAGTCAGGTGGCCACCAACGTCACCTGATCATTTTTCTATGGGGGCATCTTAAAAATAGGGTATACTCCACACAGCCTACAACTCTACATGAGCTAGAAGTAAACATTCAGAGAGATTTCCAAGACATCACGCCCCAAATGTTGAGAAACGTTTTACATGAAAATATCAACAGAGTCAATAAATGTATTGACGCTGAGGGAGTGCATTTCGAACATTTGTTTTGAATTTATTTTATCTTTAATCCTATCAACTCGAATGTTTTTTTCGATAAATCTGTTTTTTTTTGTTATTTGAAGAATAATGATTGGACTTTTCGGTATTCCATTTCAAAAATCTACTTTCTATTATATCATTAGAAAGAAATGATACTGGCAAGAAAAAATTGTATGTTCCTATTTCAGGTATGGACCCTACAGAGTATTGTTTTTTTTTCAATTTTTTCAATCTTTTTTTTGACGGCTTTGACGAATGAAAATAAAATATCACAGTAGTAGCAACTGTTATCAAGTGACGTATGGTTTCCATAGCCAAAATTTCAATTATTGACTTTCATTTTGCTTTCACAGCATACTCAGTGAATTTCAATAATAATTTTTTTCTGATCTAGTTTCTGGTTAGATACCAACTTGTGATATGTCATTAAAAAAGTAACTGAATGCTGAATGACGTAAAATAAGAAAATTGATGTTACTTCCGGTCAGACCGGAAGTTAACTCCGACATGTCAATATGCTCAAATTCTAGGTCTTATGTCGTTATACCGATGCCTCGAATTTTACAAGCCTACCTCATACAATAACTGAGATATTCCGTAGACAATAATTCCGTAGACACCCGGTATATGAAAGAGTAGCAGTAGTAAAGAAAAATTAAAGAAATTTTTTTCTCCTACCAAATGAAAACAAAGCAAGGGAATAATTATGCCTCTAAAACTGGTTTCAAATCAATTATCTGCTCACTTTTCAATGTTATAAAATACCTGATGACTTACTATGCGAGTTAACATCCCAATATCCCGCAAGATATCCAGAAACTTCGGATTTTGTTAAGTGGCAGTGGAAATCCATAAGAAGTGCTGCATTAGTAGATAGAGATACCAAAAATGGTTGTATTTTGCCCAAATTCGAAAATGGTATACAGTCAATCATAGTGTTGGCATCGCTGAAAATATAAATCATATTAACTCCATGAATACAGAATAGTTATAATTTGTCATATGGGTCCATTTTTCAATATTTTATTGCTTTGTGAAGTCTATTAAACATAATATTTCGTTTCAGTGTTCAACAACTCTTACTTCATCAGATCCAACACTGAAACTTGGTTTTACAGATATGTTCTGATTACTATTCCACATTTTCTGCTCCTATGAAAATTTAAAAACATTTGTAGAAGAAAACTAGCTAATATATAAAACCAGTTCTTATAGTACATTGCTCAAATGATTTGCTCAAATTCCCTAATGATAATAATTATTGTCTTCTACATTGTTTATTATATGCTGTATTAACCATGAGATTAGGCTCTCATTTATCACCTCTACAAACATTTTTCAAGGCACCTGGAGAATATGGGTACGCCAAACCAATCAAAATGGATCATGACACAATTGGGTCCCTTTTGACGTTCATTCCTACATTCTTCTAAATAACTAGGTATAATGATGATTACGCATATATTGTGTAGAATTATAAAAAAATTACCATTCACCCAAATACACTAACATTTAAAATTATCAAACCAAGTCCTTCAAAGTAGTCAACATCATTGAATACAATATAAAAAAAAGAAATTATATGAAACACGTAACAGAAAAATCAAGTAACAGAGAAAATAGGTAAAAGAAAAGCCAAGTAAGAGAAAAACCTAAAAAAAAATAGTAACACTGATCTGTAGTTACAAAGATTTTGTTGGATCTCAACAGCAACAAAGCTATCTGTGAAATTTTACCCAGTGTTCTTTAGAAATGCGCCACATCTGTTATAATTTGAGGGCATTTCCATCCATCCAGGTGGACAATAACGACTTATTTCTAAAAAAAAGACAAAAAGACCCTACCTAGCAACTACTGACCTACTGCATTGCCATCCGTAAGGAAATTCATCAGAGATCTTTCTCAGGACATCAGTATGAGAATATTATCATTTCGGACAATTTTTTTAACAGGTATATTGAAAGTCCTGTTGCCAAAATTTTGTAGACAAGACAGAAACATAATATGTAGTGAACAAAACAAGTTTTGAATAATTTAGGTAATTGTCAGTCCATGATATATGATGTGATATGTACTAGAGGAGGGGACAACAGTTCTGCATTTTTTGGAGCCTGTCATGACCTAACTTCATAAAACAGTGTCCATAAACTATTTACGAGTAGACAAAATGCTGTTTAAAGTAATAACGTTTTCTTTAATTGGCAAGTTACAGACCGGGATCCCACGCCTATTTTCAAAAATGATTAATAACAGGCTGAATCTTCCTGAGTAGCTTCATTTTGCCGAGACGCCCAACTTTTTCCTCTACGAAAATTCTCGATAGTGGTAGCTAATAAAATGCACAGGCGTCAATCATGTCGATTTGGTGAGTGGAAAAAAGTCATTAACAGCCCTCAAAAGACGAAACTTGTGCGAGCCATGGATTAACGAATTCTTACTTTTTACGAGCTATTCCACTTTCTCGGGCCATCAGAGAAATATCTGCAGTCGCTTGGCTTCGAACCCACGACCGGCGACTAGAGTAGATAAAAGATCGGTACTTTAATTACTTGGCCACTTGACCCCCGTAAAATATAATATCTTCTTTCGAACTGAACTTTTTGAGGCCTCTGGTGACAGCATACATCCTATTTTACCGTAGAGCAGATTTTCACAATTCGTGTCTAACCACTTTGAAAGTTTTCAATTATAAATTTCAGCTCTTCCTACGACGATGTGGTGTTGCAGGATTTTCCAGGTTTCCCTGCATCCGTGAAAGCGAATGCGACATCATTTAAGCCGCCCCGGAGGGCAGATTGATTATTTCAATGTTTTTACTTTGTTATTGTTGTTTTCAATATGTTTATAAAAATTATGAACGCTAAACAAAATTTTCCCACTTTTTTCAAAAACCTTTCACCTAAATTATGATATTTTTGAATTGAACAAACAATTATAAATTGAAAGTAACATTAAATAAGTATATTAAATTAGCTAAACCACAATTTTAAAATAATTCGTTATTTTGAATAATTTTGGTAGGACTAGCGATACATACTCGTTTTTTTGTAGGACAGTGTATTATTTAGGTGAAGAATCATGAAGAAGATGTGTTATCATTGTCCTACAGTTATTAATACATTTTTTTTCACCAAGGAATTGACAATTTCGGAGCGTAGGGCTGGGAACACCTACCATTCAACTTGTAGGACAATATGACTATTCAATTATACAAATATTAATCTACCAACAGTAAAAAAATCCGCTGGTTACTAATGATTTTTTATGACCACGTCATTGGTACATGTTGGGAGTACATGTTAGGACTGAAGAGTCCCCTTCAGTCCTACCATCCATCTTGTAGGACAAAAGTTTTTTCGAGTACTTTATCGAAGTATCTCGAGGTTCAACTGTGAAACTAACTTTAATGACTTTTTTGCACTCACCAAGTCGACATGATTGACGCCTGCGCATTTTATTAGCCAACACTATCGAGAATTTTCGTAGAGGAAAAAGTCTCGGCAAAATGAAGCTACTCAGGAAGATTCAGCCTGTTATATTATCATTTTTGAAAATAGGCGTGGGATCCCGGTCTATTATCTTTACTACAACACTCATTTTTTGGGAAAAATCAGACTGAGGCATTTTACGTCTCCAAAGGGAAGATAAGTTCGTCATCAATATGGATAGAAAATGCATTTACATGCGAGATATTACGAGAAGAACCGATTCTACTTTAGTAACTTTCAGTTTTATACTAAGCCCGTTCACCTCTACACTGCCAACATCACTGTTTACTTCGGTGACCGGAAATAAGCGCAAAAGAAAAAAGCGCATAGGAAATATGCGCACGGAAAAAAGCGCAATGTTACAAATGCCCACAAGAAATATCCACACGTAAAAAACTGCACACATGGTTTAAATCGCACAAGGCAAAAATCTCTCATGTATAAATGCGCACAGAGAAAAAACGCAAACTCATATTATAAATTTAGTTTTAAGGAAAACCAAATTTCCAAAGAATAAGAGGGAACGAACTGTAACGATTAAACAGAAATATAAACTACTGTGGATTAGCTATTGTTTGTAAATAAGATAACTTGTCCTCTGTTTCATAATACTTTTCCACTGAATTGGCTACAATCGCGTAAAGTTTTCTATATTTCTATAAGTTGCGAGCTAGGTTAGTTCGTTCAGGTTAGACCAGACTAATAAAATACTACCCTCAAAATTGATTTTTCTTCAACTTCCAAGCTCCCAACTTTCGAGCTAGGTTAGTTTGTTTAGGTTAGATTAGACTAATAATTGGGCGGGATAATTTTGCATATAATCCAGGACCTGGACTAGGATGCTGTGGGACAATTTGAGTATGGAGAATTTTTCTTCAGAAATGCTTAGTAGGAGTCCTAGCAAGTGGCTTGGAAGTGGGTGGATATCCGCAACCTGGTACGTTTTCGATCTATGATATCATTAAAGTCTATTTTATTTATTTGTTTAAATTCTACACAAACAACTGCAGTTTTTTATATACACAGGGACAGGGTGTCCGAAAAGTCTTAGTACGGGCTTATTTCTCCGAAGTTAGGTAGAGAAACTATTGCGTGTGCGCATTTTTCAATGTGCGCATTAATGTACATGCGGTTTTTTCCAAGTGCGCTTTTTACGATGTGCGCATTTTTCCGAGTGCGGTTATTTCATGTGCCCTTATATGTCTGTGCGCTTTTTTCCGTGAGCTTGAAATTATATCATGTTTATTTTAATAATATTTTCTTTCATCATGATTTTTCCAATGTTTATTTCTATATTTTCTATCATCTTGATTTTTCCAATATCAATTTATTAAATTTTTAAGAACATAATAGTGAAAAATTCAGCTCTGACTGCGGTTCAAACCCGGGACCCTAGCACCAAAGTCGGACGCTCTTTCACCGCGCCACCTCCTGGCTCATTAAAGAAGATAAATTGTACATTATTAAGGAAATATTGAAATGAATAGAAAGTCGACGCTGAATGGGTCGTTTGTAAATCTGTAATGATTCCCAAGATAATTTATTTCATCAACTTCAGACTCTATACACGAAAATCTTCAAAAAGTTGAAAATTCCAAAATTCCACAAGTCTCATGTCATAAGTTTGTTCACACTTATTCTAACATTGGAATGTTCAATTTTCTCACTTAACAAATAATATATTTAATACCTACTGTGTCAAAGTTCTATTTGCTATGGTATTATGTTTCACAACAATTCTTTGGTACATCAAGGAGTTCAACATGTTTTTCTGTAGTATTTGTTCCAGATTTCCTACTGAAGAAGAAAGCAGGAGCTCATCTAAAAATTAACAGAATTATTTCATACAGTACCTATAAAAGACTATGGCCGGAAAATTTTAATATGATTATTATTTATAGGAACACTTACTTTCTTTTTCTTGTTTCTCGTCGTCCTCTTTCTTTTTCTTGTACCAAACGTTCTTGTATGCGTCCAACTTTTTGCCTCTATACTTCACAGAAGCCCAACCACAACCTGACTTCTTATCGGGGTTTATGAATCTCTTACAGGCAATGGCCCAGGCGCTAGGAGAAGCAAAGATAATATCTGTTTCCTGACTTCGTATTTTACCGTCTTGAAGTAGATCTCCAATAAATTTTTGACCCTAGAAATGGAAGAGAATTCTACTAATAATAAGTATAAACTGAAAAGGTGAGTAAGCTGTTCAATTGGAAATGAACTGGGGTAAAAAGTTTTCAAATGAAAGTCACATTCAATTCAACTCAATATGTATTCCTTTTTTTTTCTAATATCCATTATATGTCGTAAATGCTTTTTGTTATATTTTGTATTATTACCACTTCATTAGTCGCTTCCTAAGGGCCGTTGGTTCAGTCAGAGGTAATCTGCAGTTTAATGAGAATCTTGGTTTATCGAGTTGTTCACTGCATAGTTAGAACCTAAATCCTAGATTGATTCCAGGTTTCGATAATCAGAGGATTAGGCACTCAACAAACGTTTTGTAGTATATTTAAACAAATTCACTCTAAAATAATTTATTTGACGAAATACAATGTCTCAATAACTTCAACACAATACTCTAATTTATATAACAATCACTGGACTATTTATGTTCGACTTCCGCTTCACTGACTGTCCCAACTCTGCTGCGTGGTTCTTTTTATATTCACCGTTCACTTCTCTGAATGCTACTGATATGTCTCGAAGTCTTAGGAACGTTCTCCGATAAGACCAGATTCTTCTCGAAGCAAAGCGCTCACGCACGGTCTACGTGAGCGTTCAGGCCCGGCATCGCCCGCAGCTTCGCCAATGATATCATGGTAACCATTTTCATGTTAGTGTGAAATTATACTCCAATTCATATTCAAATATTTCATTCAATAATAATTCTCCGCTTCCTATTTTACGTATTTCCGAACGTAAACATTGTAAATTTGGTGTTTTTTTTTTCACTGCTTTCACCAATCCCGAAGTTTCTTCTCGTCTTTTTGTTTTAAATATTCCTTTGAACATGGAAAAGATAAAGAAATATAAAGCCTACCGCAACACCGCTATTAGCGATATTACTATTTTGAAAAATCTCGCTGAAAAAGCTAAGACTGATAAATCTGTGCGCTCTTTATTCAGAGTACGATTCGCGGAATTGGAGAGCATCAGGGAAGAGTTTCTGAAAAATCATACTAGTCTAGTTTCTGCTTTGCTTTCTGCCCCAGATGCAGAAACAGGGCCGGAGGATATTATCAGGGAGGGATTTTTGTCAGAGTTTTTTGACGTGAAATCAATTTATGCTGACTTGTTTGAGTCAGATGTGGGTCCACAGGGATCTTTAATACATAACTCAACTATGACGGGCGTAGGTAATGTTCAGCCTAACGTTCGTTTGCCAAAAATTGAGTTGAAACGTTTCAGTGGAGATTATAAAGCGTTTACGTCATTTATTGATCATTTCAAGTCGCTTATTCATAATAATAATTCCCTTACTGCAATTGAAAAATTCAACTACTTGATTTCATCGTTGCAAGGTCAACCCTTATCGATAGTTCGGACACTGCCTTTGACCTCAGATAATTATGACATTGCATATAAAACCTTAGTTGATCGATATTCGAACACTAGATTAGTAGCTCAAGCTCACTGGGCGGAACTTGATGGTACCTCTAAAATAGACTCTGAAAACCCGGTAACGCTGCGTAAGTTATTGGACACATTTTCAGAAAATCTTGCCGCTTTGAAATCATTGAGTTTGCCCACCGATCAGTGGAGCTTTGTTCTAGTGATGATGTTGATGAAAAGATTAGATGGTACAATGCTTACTCGATTTGAAATGGATCATAAATCGTCTCAAATACCGAGCTACGATAAATTAACAGAGTTTTTGAATAACCAATGTGTCATTTTGGATACACTTAAAATATCTTCTCAAGGGAGTAAAAAAACCGCAAGTTCAGATTCCTCTTCCTTCAGACAGCCCCCAGCTACGCAAAATCGCATTACTTCGATGTTCATGAACAAATCGCCCGCTTCCTGTTGTATTTTTTGCCAACAAAATCATTCGCTATATTACTGTCAGTCGTTCACCAGTAAATCACCCAAAGAGAGATATGACTTTTGTAAAGGTAAACGCCTCTGTCTGAACTGCCTGAGTTCATCACATGACCTCAGAGCTTGCCGTTCCTCATATGGCTGTAGGAAATGTTCCTCGAAAAGCCATCACACGTTACTTCACCAGGATAAGATTTCAACTCCTGTTACAACGGTATCTTCGGAAACCGTCGAACCTACATCGGGTTCAGTCGCCTCCACTTCGGTTAATTACGTCCAAAACCGAACAGATTCAATCGTTGTAGGTTCTGGAATACTTTCACATCAGACAAGTGTCCTACTTGCCACCGCTTACATAAACGTTCTTGACAGTTTCGGAAACTATCAACCTTTACGATGCTTACTAGACAGTGGAAGCATGAGCTCATTCTTAACACATAGAGCGGTCACTAAACTTGGTTTACCTAAGACTAGATGCTCCATTGAAATCAAGGGTCTGGATTCAATGGAATCTTCTGTTAGTAGTGGACGAGTTACACTTTCATTTCAAGCTGCTTATCGGAAATCCCCGGTATATCATACCGACGCTATTGTTTTGAATAATATTTGCAATAAATTGCCAGATTCTAATATTCATTATGGTACCTGGAATCATATCGCTAACCTTCAACTGGCAGACCCCGATTTTCATAGGCCAGGAAATGTTGACGTTTTGTTGGGGGCGGAAATATTTTCTAAGATTTTATTAAATGGTCGTATCTCTGGGAAAGAGAACGAACCCGACGCGATCAATACGATTTTCGGGTACATTTTAATGGGTAAAACCTCCAATCTCTCGTCAAATGAGACACGTGCTCATTTTTGTAGTTCCTACGATCCTCTCTTTATGGAGGACACTCTCAAAAACTTTTGGGAAATAGAGAGTGTTCCAGATAAATTTCCGGTTTCCCCTGAAAATGAAACTTGTGAAAAAATATTTTTAGAGACTGTTCAGCGTGATAGAAGTGGACATTATACAGTTTCACTGCCCTTCAAGGGTGAATTACCGGAATTTCCGGGAATTCGAGATCTCGCTTTGCATCGCTTCTATTCATTAGAACGTCGTCTTCTGAAGAATCCCGCGTTATACTCGCTGTACTCTGATTTTATGAAAGAGTACTTACAACTGCATCATATGGAATTGATTACAGAAAAGGCTGTACCACTCAAGTCATACTATCTACCGCATCACTGTGTGATCAAACCTGATAGTTTGACTACAAAACTACGATGCGTTTTCAATGCCTCCGCCAAGCTTCCAAATCAGACCAGTCTGAATGATCATCTCTACATTGGAGAAAAATTACAACAAGATATCGTTGAAATTTTATTGAATTTCCGCCTGCACGCCTATGTCCTATGCTGTGACGTAAAACAAATGTTTAGAATGATTTCTATTGAACCATCTCACCGAGATTATCAGAGGATAATCTGGAGATTTTCTGCGAATTCGCCTATTCAAGATTATCGCCAAACCAGAATTTGCTTCGGAATGAACTGTTCCCCATTTTTAGCCCTTCGCACGCTACGGCATTTGGCTGATACTGAAGGTAATGATTTCCCTCTTGCTGCCAACGCCATAAAAACCTTGTGTTACATCGATGATTTTGTTATATCCCTACCTTCTCGAAGAGAAGCTGAGCTCACCAGAAATGAACTCATCACTCTCTTGGAAAAAGGTGGGTTTGAACTGCGTAAATGGTCAAGTAATGATCCTACCCTGCTCGCCGACTTACCCGTAAGTCATTTATCAAAAAATCCCCTGTCTTTTTCACAAGACTCTCCCGATAATGCCTTGAAGATTTTAGGTTTATTGTGGAACCCGCTACATGACTGTTTTTCATTTTCTGTCAACCCGTCTTTGAACAGGGTTTGCACAAAACGCACTTTACTTTCGGAATTAGCTCGCATCTACGACCCCCTTGGTTTCATAGCACCTGTGACATTTTTCTGCAAGAATTTGATACAGAGGCTTTGGATATCAGGCATAGGATGGGATGATCTACCTTGTGATGAAATAATTCGCATCTGGTCAAAATATCAAACTGATTTACCACTCTTATGCAATTTGAAGATTCCCCGCAATATCACAACTGCACTAAATATTCATTCAAATTTATTAAAATTCGAAATGCATGGCTTCTGTGACGCCAGTGAAAGAGGTTACGCTTGTGTAATTTATTTCAGAATTCTGGATGGAACAGATAACATTGTAACAAACCTAATTTGTTCTAAATCGAAAGTTGCACCAGTGAAAAAAATTACAATTCCTCGCTTAGAGTTATGTGCAGCGGTTCTGCTTGCGAAGTTAATGAAATATGTTATTGATATTTTTGATAAAAAAATTACCTTTTCACGAATCTGCGCATGGTCGGATTCTCAGATTGTACTGTGCTGGATTAAAGGTTCCCCACAAAGATGGAAAAAATTTGTCGCCAATCGCGTGATTTTTATACAGGATCAGCTTCCCCAGACTTCATGGTATTATATTGAGACAGCGAAAAACCCGGCAGACATTGCTTCGAGAGGTGTGGTTCCTTCGCAGCTCATTTGTCACACTCTTTGGTTCAAAGGCCCCCCATTTCTGCGAGAAATGGATGATATTTCGCATACCTCCCTGCCCACGTTGGAGACAATTAACCTTCCTAAGGAGGAGGAGGTAAATACTGTTTTATTAACCACCCAAACTCAAGAAAATTTCTTGGATACTATCCTTGAAAATTATTCTTCTTTTAGGACCATACAAAACGTTATATGTTACTTGTTCCGGTTCAGCTTCAATTTGCGAAATCCTTCCCAGAAAAGATCTGGTCCGCTACTGAAGTCAGAACTCCATTACGCTCTTCTAATACTTGTCAAACGAACTCAGCAATTGCACTTCGAAGAAGAGCTCGAGAACAAAGGCTTCTCCAAGCCATTGAGAAAGTTACAAATTTTTCTTGACGAAGAAAAAATATTACGAGTTGGTGGTCGACTCAAACATGCTTCAATTTCGTACTCTGCAAAATTTCCTATTCTTTTACCCCGCCAGAGTCGACTGACTGTACTTTTGATAAAGTATTTTCATGAAAAAATCTTTCATGCCGGTTTTCGAACTACCCATTTTTTGCTGTCGCAACAGTTTTGGATTTTATCTTCCAAACGAGCAATTCATTCTGTTATTTCCAAGTGTATTCGTTGCTGGAGAACGAAACCCAGATCGAATTACCAACCACTTATGGGTAATTTACCAGAATGTCGTCTCGCACAGGTTAAACCATTTTCCCGCTGTGGCGTGGACTTTGGTGGACCCTTTTCAATTTCTTTTAGCCGCCAACGTGGAGTCAGAACAACTAAAGCTTACTTGTGTATTTTTGTTTGCTTCGCGACTAAGGCAGTTCACTTGGAGCTTGCAAGTGATCTTTCAACAGAAGTCTTCCTGGCAGCCTTGCAAAGGCTTATTGCACGTCGTGGCCACGTATCTCATATACACAGTGACTGCGCTACGAACTTTCTTGGGTCTAATCGTGAACTGAATAAATTAATGAAAGATGCAGCTGATCATGAGAAAATAACTTGGCACCCTAGTCCAGCAAGTGCCCCACATTTCAATGGCTTATGTGAAGCCGGAGTTAAATCGGTAAAATCACACTTGGCCCGGGTAGTGGGACAACAGATCCTTACTTACGAGGAGTTCTACACCACTCTTACCCTGATCGAAGCAATATTGAATTCTCGCCCTTTGACCCCCCTTGGTGCAGATATTGAGGACATACATGCGCTCACGCCGAGCCATTTTCTAAATTTGGAGCCAGTCACCGCCTTACCACTTCCTGATTACACTGAGCTCCCTATCAACCGTTTGTCACGCTGGCAGTTGATCCAACGGATAAATCAAGACTTTTGGAAACGCTGGCAACGAGAATATCTCCATTCTTTGCAACAACGAGGAAAGTGGTTGAAAACTGGTACTAACCCGGAAATCGGTA
Source organism: Chrysolina oricalcia (assembly GCA_944452925.2). Lineage (NCBI taxonomy): Eukaryota > Metazoa > Arthropoda > Insecta > Coleoptera > Chrysomelidae > Chrysolina > Chrysolina oricalcia. The sequence goes on along the minus strand of OX101815.2, from coordinate 31,131,245 downwards.
CCCTTGTTTTAATAAAAGCCGATAACCTCCCTCCGTGTCGATGGTTACTCGGACGTATCCTAAGACGGCAAGTGGTACATTGAAACGCCCTCTGGTTAAACTGTGCCCTCTCCCACTAGAATAGTTCATTCATATTTGCATTTTATTTGTGTGTGTTGTAAGAAAAATATTTTGCATTGATTTATTTTTTTTCTTTTCGTTCTTTCTTTCTTCCTTAAAATGCAATTGCTGCATTTTGGCCGGGCAGAAATGTTGCGTCTCGCTTCAATTATTAAAATCATACATCATTATTATTATCGTGAAATAGAGCATCAAAACGTCTGACTTCGAAGTGCGACCTTGAACCTTTTTTTGTGTCGCATTTGGCACAGACGACAGTATCACTTGAAAACTTAAACGATATACATCGTAAAGTGTACTCCCGCTACCGGCTTTTCCTACGAAAACCATTTTATTTTCCGCTATTCTCATTAATTAGAATTACCCGCATTGTGTTATTTGATAATTATATCGGTTGTGTGTGTGACATTGATCATTGGATTAGTTCCTGCGGAGCTTCACCTGCATACCGGATTTCCACCTACGAATTCCAGATTTCCATCAAAAAGGGCCCTTTTAAGAAGAGAAACATCATCTGGACGTTTCCGAACTGATTCGTGTGTTTCAACCAGAATTGGTAAGTCGTTTTGATGTCTCTCGAAGGTCGGGCTCACTGATTCTGAATACTTTGCAATCACAATTTTACGTACATTTCTCTCTCCGAACTTGATCTATCGAGCGCAAACATTTTAAAAATTTGTCGCCAATCGCGTGATTTTTATACAGGATCAGCTTCCCCAGACTTCATGGTATTATATTGAGACAGCGAAAAACCCGGCAGACATTGCTTCGAGAGGTGTGGTTCCTTCGCAGCTCATTTGTCACACTCTTTGGTTCAAAGGCCCCCCATTTCTGCGAGAAATGGATGATATTTCGCATACCTCCCTGCCCACGTTGGAGACAATTAACCTTCTTGAGTTTGGGTGGTTAATAAAACAGTATTTACCTCCTCCTCCTTAGGAAGGTTAATTGTCTCCAACGTGGGCAGGGAGGTATGCGAAATATCATCCATTTCTCGCAGAAATGGGGGGCCTTTGAACCAAAGAGTGTGACAAATGAGCTGCGAAGGAACCACACCTCTCGAAGCAATGTCTGCCGGGTTTTTCGCTGTCTCAATATAATACCATGAAGTCTGGGGAAGCTGATCCTGTATAAAAATCACGCGATTGGCGACAAATTTTTTCCATCTTTGTGGGGAACCTTTAATCCAGCACAGTACAATCTGAGAATCCGACCATGCGCAGATTCGTGAAAAGGTAATTTTTTTATCAAAAATATCAATAACATATTTCATTAACTTCGCAAGCAGAACCGCTGCACATAACTCTAAGCGAGGAATTGTAATTTTTTTCACTGGTGCAACTTTCGATTTAGAACAAATTAGGTTTGTTACAATGTTATCTGTTCCATCCAGAATTCTGAAATAAATTACACAAGCGTAACCTCTTTCACTGGCGTCACAGAAGCCATGCATTTCGAATTTTAATAAATTTGAATGAATATTTAGTGCAGTTGTGATATTGCGGGGAATCTTCAAATTGCATAAGAGTGGTAAATCAGTTTGATATTTTGACCAGATGCGAATTATTTCATCACAAGGTAGAAATCCAGCACAGTACAATCTGAGAATCCGACCATGCGCAGATTCGTGAAAAGGTAATTTTTTTATCAAAAATATCAATAACATATTTCATTAACTTCGCAAGCAGAACCGCTGCACATAACTCTAAGCGAGGAATTGTAATTTTTTTCACTGGTGCAACTTTCGATTTAGAACAAATTAGGTTTGTTACAATGTTATCTGTTCCATCCAGAATTCTGAAATAAATTACACAAGCGTAACCTCTTTCACTGGCGTCACAGAAGCCATGCATTTCGAATTTTAATAAATTTGAATGAATATTTAGTGCAGTTGTGATATTGCGGGGAATCTTCAAATTGCATAAGAGTGGTAAATCAGTTTGATATTTTGACCAGATGCGAATTATTTCATCACAAGGTAGATCATCCCATCCTATGCCTGATATCCAAAGCCTCTGTATCAAATTCTTGCAGAAAAATGTCACAGGTGCTATGAAACCAAGGGGGTCGTAGATGCGAGCTAATTCCGAAAGTAAAGTGCGTTTTGTGCAAACCCTGTTCAAAGACGGGTTGACAGAAAATGAAAAACAGTCATGTAGCGGGTTCCACAATAAACCTAAAATCTTCAAGGCATTATCGGGAGAGTCTTGTGAAAAAGACAGGGGATTTTTTGATAAATGACTTACGGGTAAGTCGGCGAGCAGGGTAGGATCATTACTTGACCATTTACGCAGTTCAAACCCACCTTTTTCCAAGAGAGTGATGAGTTCATTTCTGGTGAGCTCAGCTTCTCTTCGAGAAGGTAGGGATATAACAAAATCATCGATGTAACACAAGGTTTTTATGGCGTTGGCAGCAAGAGGGAAATCATTACCTTCAGTATCAGCCAAATGCCGTAGCGTGCGAAGGGCTAAAAATGGGGAACAGTTCATTCCGAAGCAAATTCTGGTTTGGCGATAATCTTGAATAGGCGAATTCGCAGAAAATCTCCAGATTATCCTCTGATAATCTCGGTGAGATGGTTCAATAGAAATCATTCTAAACATTTGTTTTACGTCACAGCATAGGACATAGGCGTGCAGGCGGAAATTCAATAAAATTTCAACGATATCTTGTTGTAATTTTTCTCCAATGTAGAGATGATCATTCAGACTGGTCTGATTTGGAAGCTTGGCGGAGGCATTGAAAACGCATCGTAGTTTTGTAGTCAAACTATCAGGTTTGATCACACAGTGATGCGGTAGATAGTATGACTTGAGTGGTACAGCCTTTTCTGTAATCAATTCCATATGATGCAGTTGTAAGTACTCTTTCATAAAATCAGAGTACAGCGAGTATAACGCGGGATTCTTCAGAAGACGACGTTCTAATGAATAGAAGCGATGCAAAGCGAGATCTCGAATTCCCGGAAATTCCGGTAATTCACCCTTGAAGGGCAGTGAAACTGTATAATGTCCACTTCTATCACGCTGAACAGTCTCTAAAAATATTTTTTCACAAGTTTCATTTTCAGGGGAAACCGGAAATTTATCTGGAACACTCTCTATTTCCCAAAAGTTTTTGAGAGTGTCCTCCATAAAGAGAGGATCGTAGGAACTACAAAAATGAGCACGTGTCTCATTTGACGAGAGATTGGAGGTTTTACCCATTAAAATGTACCCGAAAATCGTATTGATCGCGTCGGGTTCGTTCTCTTTCCCAGAGATACGACCATTTAATAAAATCTTAGAAAATATTTCCGCCCCCAACAAAACGTCAACATTTCCTGGCCTATGAAAATCGGGGTCTGCCAGTTGAAGGTTAGCGATATGATTCCAGGTACCATAATGAATATTAGAATCTGGCAATTTATTGCAAATATTATTCAAAACAATAGCGTCGGTATGATATACCGGGGATTTCCGATAAGCAGCTTGAAATGAAAGTGTAACTCGTCCACTACTAACAGAAGATTCCATTGAATCCAGACCCTTGATTTCAATGGAGCATCTAGTCTTAGGTAAACCAAGTTTAGTGACCGCTCTATGTGTTAAGAATGAGCTCATGCTTCCACTGTCTAGTAAGCATCGTAAAGGTTGATAGTTTCCGAAACTGTCAAGAACGTTTATGTAAGCGGTGGCAAGTAGGACACTTGTCTGATGTGAAAGTATTCCAGAACCTACAACGATTGAATCTGTTCGGTTTTGGACGTAATTAACCGAAGTGGAGGCGACTGAACCCGATGTAGGTTCGACGGTTTCCGAAGATACCGTTGTAACAGGAGTTGAAATCTTATCCTGGTGAAGTAACGTGTGATGGCTTTTCGAGGAACATTTCCTACAGCCATATGAGGAACGGCAAGCTCTGAGGTCATGTGATGAACTCAGGCAGTTCAGACAGAGGCGTTTACCTTTACAAAAGTCATATCTCTCTTTGGGTGATTTACTGGTGAACGACTGACAGTAATATAGCGAATGATTTTGTTGGCAAAAAATACAACAGGAAGCGGGCGATTTGTTCATGAACATCGAAGTAATGCGATTTTGCGTAGCTGGGGGCTGTCTGAAGGAAGAGGAATCTGAACTTGCGGTTTTTTTACTCCCTTGAGAAGATATTTTAAGTGTATCCAAAATGACACATTGGTTATTCAAAAACTCTGTTAATTTATCGTAGCTCGGTATTTGAGACGATTTATGATCCATTTCAAATCGAGTAAGCATTGTACCATCTAATCTTTTCATCAACATCATCACTAGAACAAAGCTCCACTGATCGGTGGGCAAACTCAATGATTTCAAAGCGGCAAGATTTTCTGAAAATGTGTCCAATAACTTACGCAGCGTTACCGGGTTTTCAGAGTCTATTTTAGAGGTACCATCAAGTTCCGCCCAGTGAGCTTGAGCTACTAATCTAGTGTTCGAATATCGATCAACTAAGGTTTTATATGCAATGTCATAATTATCTGAGGTCAAAGGCAGTGTCCGAACTATCGATAAGGGTTGACCTTGCAACGATGAAATCAAGTAGTTGAATTTTTCAATTGCAGTAAGGGAATTATTATTATGAATAAGCGACTTGAAATGATCAATAAATGACGTAAACGCTTTATAATCTCCACTGAAACGTTTCAACTCAATTTTTGGCAAACGAACGTTAGGCTGAACATTACCTACGCCCGTCATAGTTGAGTTATGTATTAAAGATCCCTGTGGACCCACATCTGACTCAAACAAGTCAGCATAAATTGATTTCACGTCAAAAAACTCTGACAAAAATCCCTCCCTGATAATATCCTCCGGCCCTGTTTCTGCATCTGGGGCAGAAATCTTAGAGATATTTCGCCCCGAAATGTCATCCTTGGAGTCGATATTTGTAGGATTCCCCATATCTGCATCGTGAAGTTCGATGGAAATAACACTCCACAGTCTTCATGTTAGGTCGTGGAATAGGATTACAGCAAACCAAAATCTGGACGCCGCTGGATCAGAATATCGTCTCCAACATACTTTTTTTAACTCTCCAATCCAGCCCATCAATACCACAGGATAATTTTGGGATTGCCAAGTCCACCAGATTCTGGTCCACCATCGTATCTTTCAGTTGGGTGAGGCTCCTCCAGACATCTTCATAGGACGGTTTATCTTGGGAATGCTTCTTGGTCACCAAGTAGTGGATGCTCCTCTGGCCCTTCTTCAGCTGTAGCATACTTCCAATTTCTGGATGCTGTTTCCGTAGTGTTTGGAGTTGGCCAAATTTCTTGGAGAACACCATAGCTATGCCCCTGGACATTCAAAGATCTTCTGCGACGCAGTGTGCTAGGGCGTAATCGACTGGCACTTTGAAAAGGTCCAGTGGTTCCTCTCGAGTTACCCCGTGTGACACTTTCTGTCCATTTGAGTATAAGGACATGCATTTCTGGAATGTCATCGCATCCTCTGGTGGTCTGAGTGTGCGGACTTGGTCATGGTTTCCAGCGTAAGGGGCCAACCTGTTGAAATGAACGACCCTGGGTTTACCTCTGGGGGCTTGTAGATTCGGTAAGGCAAGTCGTTTATCCTCTTGACGATCTTGTACGGACCTTCCCATGAATTCCGTAATTTCGGTGACAGGCTTCGGCGACGCTTCGGGTTGTACAGCCAAACTAGGTCACCAACCTGAAATCCTCCAGCATCGGCATTGATGTCATAACTCGCTTTCATTCGGTCGCTGGCACTCTGGATGTTCAAACGGACTCGTTCGTGGATGTCCTCCATTCGTTGCCGGAGTTTGCTGATGTAGTCCTCTCCCGCTGTATCCTGTCCTGGTGGCATCCCAAACTTTAGATCACAGGGAAGTCGCAGCTCGCGGCCCATTTTGATACTAGCAGGGGTTTGGCCGGTCGACTCGTGTACTGCGGAACGGTAGGCCATCAGGAACAAATGGAGATACTGGTCCCAGTCTCTTTGATGGTCAGAGACTACCTTGGACAAGTGGCGATTGATAGTCCTGTTCATCCGCTCAACTATTCCATCGGACTGTGGATGTAGAGCTGTGGTTTTCGTTTTGCGGATGTTCAGCAGTTGACACATTTCTTGGAACAGGTTGGATTCGAAATTTCTGCCTTGGTCCGAGTGCAGCTCCAAGGGGACACCGAATCGACAAATCCACTCTTTCACCAAGACGTCCGCGACGGTGATGGCTTCCTGGTTGGGCACAGGCTTCGGCCCACTTGCTGAAATAGTCCATTGCCACAAGGATGTATTTATTTCCGTGATCTGATACGGGGAACGGGCCGGCAATGTCAATGGCGATTCTCTCGAATTAACTACCTACGTTATATTGACGCATCGGGGCCTTGGCTCGTGCACGAGGTCCATTGCTGGCAGCGCAAACAGCACACTTTCTGCACCAGTCATTCACATCAACAGTAAAACCGTTGCCTTACTTTCTGCAGGGTCTTCGTCACACCCAGATGTCCTCCAGCAACTACATCATGGATCCCTCGGAGTACTTCCTGTCTTCTGTTCTTGGGCACCACTATCTGACGTCTTTCCTCTCTACCATATTCGGACTCCAATGCACGTTTCAGGACCCCATTGTCCAGGGTAAGGGAATTCCATTGGGCCCAGTAGGATTTGACTGCTGGGGAATATCTCGTGATTTTCTGCCATGTCAGTCTTTGATTACTCTTTTTCCAACCGATGACTAAACCAAGATCTGATCCCTTTCTTGGTCTTTCTGGACCTCGTTGTCATTCCAGTTGTTGGCGACTGCCGTGGTCCTACAAATCGCTGCTTCCTTCTCTTCTGCTCGGTGGCAGTTCAATTTTCCCATCTCTTCTTCAATTTCAGCTTTGATTTTCTCCATCTCTGTCTCAACAGTCCCTACTCTTCCTTCCAGTCGATTCGCAACGCCACAAAGTTCTTCTATCATGGTATTCGAATTTTCTAGAAGTTTCTGTTGAAGTTCTTCTTTTAAACTATTCGAATTTTCTTGCAGCTTTGCTTCCAAATTCCTCGAACTTTCTTGAAATTCTTCTTTCAGACTATTTGAATTTTCTAGAAGTTTTTCTTGAAGTTTTTCTTCCAGATTATTCCAATTTTCTAGAAGTTTTTCTTCCAAATTCCTCGAACTTTCTTGAATTTCTTCTTTCAGACTACTCGAATTTTCTAGAAGTTTCTCCTGAATTTTGTCTTCCATTCCGTCGAGTTTACTCATTATGGAACTCATATCCATTCCAGAAACTTCGAATAAAAAGGTTTCTGGGTTTTCACCTCCTGGATTAATGCCTCAAAAAGTCTTGCCTGAAGCTCGGCCTTTTTACCACTTGTGTCAAGTTCCCTCTCCTCCAGTTCTTGCTTCAATTCTGCAACCCTCAATTCAACCAGGCGAACTTTCCTAGAACACATTTTGAATAAGTCTATTTCACAAAATCTATTTCACGGGCCACCAGTCTATAATTATTATTATTGTCTATTTCACGGGACACCAGTCTATTATTATTATTGTCTATTTCACACAGTCTATTTCACGGCCACCAGTCTATTATTATTATTGTCTATTTCACACAGTCTATTCTACGGACCACCAGTGTATCAGTTTATACTCCGTTAATGCACATAATTGTCCAATTCACGTAAGATGTTCATCAGTCACTGTCTATTTTTCGCGAAAACAATTATCCGAAATACACAAGCTGTCTACTTACACGAACACTCTGTATTTTTTCTTTAAAAATCGCGCTTCTGTCACCACTGTAGTATATTTAAACAAATTCACTCTAAAATAATTTATTTGACGAAATACAATGTCTCAATAACTTCAACACAATACTCTAATTTATATAACAATCACTGGACTATTTATGTTCGACTTCCACTTAACTGACTGTCTGAACTCTGCTGCGTTGTTATTTTTATATTCACCGTTCACTTCTCTGAATGCTCCTTATATTTCTCTAAAGTCTTAGGAACGTTCTCCGATAAGACCAGATTCTTCTCGAAGCAAAGCGCCTCGGAAATAATTCGCACTCACGCGCGGTCTACGCGAGCGTTCAGGCCCGGCATCGCCCGCAGCTTCGCCACAGTTTGAAATAACTGACTGTCTGACAACAACATTAGAACTGCTATATGAAATAGTTTGTAAGAATAATCAGAAATCACTTCACAAAAATGCTCATGTCGATCAAATAACTGCAATGGAATATCCTAGCTCCTATTAGGGCACCTAGTACTTATAGATAACGTGAAAATCATTTCAATGGTCACCAAAAGAATGTGTATTCAGGTTCAGATTACAAGATATTGTGAGGATTATTGTAAACATGGTTTCTCATGAAATTGCTTATAAAACTAATTGGTAAGTGCATTATGCAATTTGATACTATCAGGTATTTTTGTGATGATTCCATTACTGAAATAGCTATTTGTGTATTTCGAGCGCAAAGTGATTAATTGCCGCTCGACAAAGAGAGTTACCGCGCGACGCGAAGCGAAGCGTGGTAATCTTTGGAGAGCGGCAATGACACTTTGTGCTCGAAATACACACATGATTTTTTTCTAGAAACGCAGCTCTTAGACATAAAAACGATCGACATTTTATTTAACATATAGGTACATAATATTACATATGAGAAAATGTACACTCAATAGTAATCCCAAATGTATAAGCTATCCAAATATCTACATCTCCAACACAAGGAAAAAAGGGAAATAACTTGCCTAAAAAAAATATCGAATTTCGAGAATCGAACCCACGCCAAGATCGAAGCCAGTGTGGTAGGCATAATCTCTAACCTTAACCGCAGTTCCTTAGAGTGCTTTGAATTAATTATCTTTAGTTTCCATCATTGTTAGGGGCGAAATTTAGGAAAGGAGAGCAGTGAATGTGCAATTATGTTTCACGCCACTAACATACCCAGGAGCTCAGTGGGACGTGGATTTGACAATACAAATTGATTTCGATAAGATTGAAATGTGGGGTTTAATTTTCCGGAGCGCCACGGATTTCTCGCCAGTGAAAAATCCGAAACCACCCTGATGGAATTGGACAACCCACTGCACTAATATCACTGAAATATTAAACAATAGATACCTATAAATGGTATTAAAAATAATATATGAATATGTAGAGGTTTTGTCTTCCCTTATGCTTGGATAACTTGGACCAAAATAAAAGAAATATTCATGTCCGTAATTAGAATAAAATCGACAAAGTCGAAGTACCCTTCTCTCCAAATGTCATGTCCCTGACTAATAAAATATACTGATTGATGTTACACACACTGTATGTGCACCACCAAGATGAATTATGATTGAGAATAGTGTATCATTCAAGTATATTAATATAAACCTCCAGTGAAGGCAATGCCTGTGACGTCACGATGATAGCTAACAATTATGAATACATATGCCCTAGGGGCTACAATCTTAAGGTTAGACTTATCTGATACTGAGTAGATTTTCTCAATTAGGCCAGTTCACCAATTGTAGTTGTAGTTCACCAGTGCGTTGGTCAGTACCGATGTGCACAGTGAGTACGACACGATCAATCGAAGTACATGTACAGCTGGGACGAATACCATCAACGGGGAATACTAATAATAGGAAACGAAAAGCAGGAATGCTGAATCACAGAGGAACAGTGAAACTCCAGCGGTACAGTAGAGAGACAACAGTGTAGCACCAATAAACGGTAGCAGAACAATCACAGTGGAACAACCACAGTAGTAGAACGGAACAGTAGAACGGTAGCGGAGCAGTAACAGTAAAACCGTAGCGGATCACTCTCTATTAAGTGGGAGGGGTTCTGGTAACAGCTTTGATGGTCTGTTTGCTGTCTGATAACTAGTTTCTTGTTCCAGCGATGGAGAAATTACTACAGGCCCTCCTAACCTAAAAATCCGGATACACCGACCAGGAGATATCCTCCAAAATATACAGCGTCAAATATCGCAAACAATATGAGATAATCTCCAGATATGAATTTTCCCAAGATCCACCAGAGGTGATCAAAGATGATAAAGAATAGGTTCGTTTTCAACAAAAGCTAGGGAAATCAAGCGTTTTTTCAATATTGCTATGCAAAAATATTGCTATGCAAAATGACATCTCTTGGAAAACATCAACTTTTCGTTGAGATCTGAAAGCGTCAAAGGCTACTTTGGTGAACGGTAGTAGAAAAATTATTTTCTGGTTCACATAACATACACCAAAGATTACAATGACACATCCCATTACAGAATTTTTCTTTGCGTGGAAACCAGGACATAAAAGATATTTACATATCTATCTGGAACGAATCATTATATCTACTTTAAAAGAACCATCTCATAGTATGGATTACTCATGAATTTCGTTCTTCATTATTGTTTGAGACGCCTTCAATGATACCATTTTCTACCAAGCTTTCCAAAAAATTACAGGAAAGTAGGAAACTACGAAGGAAAATGTATGGTTATATTTGACATGAATTAGTAAAATCTTCTTTTTCATGAAATAGTTCAGTTGAAATGCAATATCTATGTTTTCATTTTCCATGGTCGAATTTCTGCTGAACAACATATTTAACGGTGATCTAGGATTCGATATCAATCCAAGTTTGATAAATCGGTAATACCAATCAAAATATTTTTGTCCCATTGCTCCACATCAAACCGTTCAATTTTCTCGAGGTAAGGGTATCTTCAGATCCGCTTTTTTACTGATATTTCGAGAGCATATGAAAAAAATATTGACGGAATCCGAAAAAAAATAGATGGTTGAAAAAAGAATTGAATTATCTTTTCACGATGTGTCACTTGACCCCACATTTGAAATTTTTTAATTGATGTGCCCCCCACCTCCTCTATCAAGCAATAACAATGTTTTGTATTGCAGAAAGTAGTATCGGTGATAGCATTCAAAAATTTTTTTTCCATGTTTGCACAACAAACCGTTCAAAAGTAAATAGGGGAGGAGACAAAAAAACCGCTCTGTTTACAGACTTTTACAGAAGCGAAGTAAAATGATATTGTTTTCTCATTTGTGTTTGTCACATGTTACTAGATGCATTAAAATATTCTTTTAATACCAAAAGATGCTTTATTTTATCAAACGTTTTTTTTGAGTTTTTAACGGAATTTTATTTGAAACCTATCCTATCGAGTATCAAATTAATCGTATGTTTTTTCCTAACCTGATGACCCACCATGTTGTTTGTCATTTGAAAAAAAAATTGTAATTTCAATTTTAAAATTATATTTCTCATAGCACATACCTACATTTTGATCGAAAACAGTAAAGTTTAATTTTTCTTGAATTTTTAGGGCTTAAGCGTATCCACAGCACTCAAGATTAAAAAATTTAAATCAAAATGAAAAAAATGGTTCTAAAAAGTGAAAAATGACACATGTTTGTATTCAAAATGTCATATGCAGACAAAAGAGGTGAAAATATGTACTGTGTCTCATTTAAAAATCGAGAGTTTGAATCACACAGGAAGTTGCATGAACTTGAGTTATTCGTCAAAAAATGCAGTTTTATGTCTTATACCTACAGATCCTCCAAATTTCATTCCATTATCTTCGAAAACAAAATGATTACATTTTGTATCACATTGTACCAGACATTTTTTATTTGTTTATATGTATGTATGTATGTATTTATGAACATCCAAAGGCTGATCTCGGTAAATTCCCTTTGAATTATTATAATCTGCTCATAGGTCAATAAAGAGCATTTATTATTACTTATCCATAATTTACAAATGTAAAGTAAGATAAAAAAAATATCCTACCAAGTATTCAATTGTCATAGCCCCGGGTCCTGGTTCTAGAATGCCTGCAGATAATAAATTCTGCAATGTGATAGTCCTATTGTTGGTCTCCCTTCCGACAAATTGCTTGTTTTGAATCTTGACATGATCCTCGATATCCTGGAATCATTATTTTAATAGTTTAATAGTTATCAGTTATTAACAAATATAGAAAGAGTACCTTTCCCGTATTACACCAAGCAATAGAGCATGAAATGTGTGAATTTTTAACAAAAATACTAGTAGGAAACTGACTATGCCATCACATGAAAGGCCGTTCGCAGTTATATTCTGTTAAGTTTTCGACTTGCAACTGTCATTTATTAATTTGTTATAAAAATTTAAATAACAAAAAACGTATTTTTTTTTATTGTCTTTCTTATAAAATGAAAAGTAATAGAGCACTCCGGTTGCTCCAATGAAAAGAATTGTAGATAATTGAAATACGAACAAAATGGAATGTTTTACTACCCGGTCGAATCATTAGTAACGGAGAAAAACCGGAAAAATTTGAAAAATTCATAACTCCGCCATTTTTCAAGAAGTAGGATTGGCTTTTCTCATGATAGTATTGAATCATATCTGCTTTATGTGTACACAAAACAGGCGCTGTCGGATCGTTAGTTCTGGCACAATTGCAATTTAATTTTTTTTGCACCATCTTGGAGCGTGCCTGGATGCTCTAGTGATAGTCCGATTTCAATTCCTCAAACAGATTATGAAAGTAGAAGTATTGTTCTACAAAACGTATATTCTCATTTTGGGCTACAATGGTGTGAAATGGGTGAACATGACTGAAAACGGCCGAGCCTGCGTTAGCTGCCGAGTGGTGGGAGAGTACAGGAGATGAGGGAAATTCTTCTAATGAACGGGTTACGTGATAATACGCTTCCCTCATCTCCCGCTCTCTCCTACCACTCGACCGCTTCCTCTAGCTCGGCCGTTTTCAGTCATGTTTGCAAGCATTTTTCACCCATTTCCCAGCATTTTTGCGCAAAATGAGAATATAGGTTTTGTGGTACAGTACTTGCACTTTTAAAATCTGTTTTAGTAATTGAAATCGGACTATCACTATAGCATCCAGGCACGCTGCAAGATAGGGCAACAAAAATTTCAAATTGTAATTGTGCCAAAACTGATGATCAGTCAGAGCCTGTTTTGTGCACACATAAAGTACACATGATTCAATACTTTCATGAGAAGGGCCAACCCTATTTCTTGAAAAATGACGGAATTAGGAATTTTTCAAAAAATCGCAAAATTTTCCGGTTTTTTCAGTTTTTCTCCGTTAATAATGATTCGACCGGGTCGTAAAACATCCCATTTGGTTCGTATTTCAATTATCTACAATTCTTTCCATTGGAGCAACCAGATTGCACTATTAGTTTTTATTTTATAAGCAAAACAATTTCAAAAAACACGTTTTTTGCATTTAAATTAATAAATAACAGTTGAGAGTAGAAAACATAACAGAATATAACTAAGGACTGTCTTCCATGTGATGACAGTCGGTTTTCTACTAGTATTTTTGTCAGGAAAAAATGCTCTATTGATTGGCCTACATGCGACTGCCGTTACCGGAACGACGCAAAGCGGAGTTAGTGTAAGCAGTCGAAATAATTCTCTCCCGCACTATTTCGGAAAAATCTCAGTTGAAACAACTTCATAGTGCGGGAAAAAAATTCTCGTATTAGTGCGAAAATATGGCACTTCCCAAACTAAATTGCGTGTGTGTTTAGGGTGAATCACGCACGATTGTAGAAAAAAAATTAAACTAGAAAAAAGCAATAACAAACAATGCATACATAACTAGTTTCATATTACTGATTGTAAAGAAAGGTAATAGTGAGTAAAATCAAGGTTGAGGGATAATAGGTACAAGCTTAATCGTTTCTGTAAGGCTCCTAAAACTGTTATAATTTCCTAGAAATGTGTTGAAAATAGACCTGATGATATTTTGTGGAATTTTATTAAATTTTCATGCTCACGGAAAATGGTATTGGATTTATCTTCAATTTTCTGTTTTTCTGCTTTTTTTCATAACCGTTTCTAACCTTGAAAAATATTATAAAGATCAAACACCACCACTCTTGATTTCATAAAAAAACGTGCATTATCTCTACTAGCCAATATCCGTCTTATTTAGAGACTGAAATTAACTGCTACAAATAATATCAGGCGTATCAGATTTTAAATATTACTAATTCCTTGATTACCTTATGTCTTTTATGCATTTATAGAATTTTATAGAAACTACGAATTTTCAAAAATTTGTTATTAGACAGATAGTTAGGGAGGTGGCGAACAAAATTTCGATATAATCGGCACACGCGGCAGACGTTATCAATAGCGATAATTATACCTATAGAAACATCAAGGACCGCGTCATTTACAACGTTTCAAAAATGTTAGAAAAAAAGGTCTGCTATATTATGCGCACATGTCTGCCTCTGGGGCTGATGGTCACAATCATCCTGTAAACACAGAAAATCGAAGAGGTAGTATTTAATTTCTTAAGTTATTTTTATAATTTAAAAAACTCTATATAAAGTGCAAACCTGCTAGACCTGATTAAAAACAATGAGAGGACGATGGAAAAATAGTCAGTCAGTATGTTGCCTCTACGTTGTCTATTGACAGCGCTTCAAAAATGTAAAAAAAGGTGTGCTATATTATGCGCACATGTCTGCCTCTTGAACTGATATATTATAGCTTTTTTTACCTAAAAAAAATACGCTCTAATAAAATTTCCAATCGCATTTTGTTTCTGTTTGGCATCCAAAAAAAAAATTATTCCATAGGTTTCAGCTTCAGAGTTCTTTGGGAGATCGTTAAGTAACGAACAGTCGTTGCCGACCGATGATGAACCATTTACTCCCTACTACGTAGGCTTATTATGGCAAGTACCTGTCAGCAAACAACTACTCCCCTGGCTGAGACCACGACGGGTATTGAATATTGAATGTAACAGATACTTGTGCAACGTTCATCAAAGCATCAGAGGACGCAATTGCAAGTGCCCTCTGTGGCCAACCAGCAGAATTATGCTAACGGACAGTCGTTACCGACCGATGATGAACCCTTTACTCCCATAAACACCTAACTATGTAGGCTTATTATGGCAAGAACCTGTCAGAAAACAACTACTCCCCTGGCTAAGACCACGACGGGTATTGAATTAAATCTAACAGCTACTTGTGCAACGTTCCTCAAAACATCAGAGGACGCAATTGCAAGTGCCCTCGATGACCAACCAGCAGAATTATGTTTTGATTTGGACGGGGTGACCACCTGCAGACTAGTTTCGAGGTTGTTGCCTCTCATCAGTGCATGGGCAGGTCAACACAGACAGCACTGAAGCCATCTGTTCCCCGTCCAAACCAATACACACTCCGCTGCTTGGTCAACTCTGGTTCACGCGATGAAGCGGTTTCTAGGCCGCTCTACCTAGCGAGCAGAGGGAAAACATTCCGAATCTCCGGGTTGAGAGATTTATGTGAAGAAAACAGAGTTCTTTGGGAGATCGTTTAGCAACGAACAGTCGTTGCCGACCGATGATGAACCCTTTACTCCCATATATACCTACTACGTAGGCTTATTATGGCTTATTATTTCATTTGTTTTGTCTTCTGAAAAATCTAAACAAAATCTAATCACTCGACACACCAGGGTATTTAGGCAACTTACTCGAGAAGTTTATGATACCGTTTGTATGACAAATAGTTTGTTTATTATGTGAGTTTAGATTGTTTATCGACTCCATTTGTAATTCCAAGAACAAATATTTTTATGTACAATGGAAAAAAGTATTATGCCAAGAAATATTGGAGATGCTCAATGAGCAAGTTTGCTTTTATTGCCGACAAAATATAAGCTTCCGATATCAGTGAATTTGAGGAAGGGAGAGGAAGAAGGCGAGTTAAAAAAACGTAGTAAAATGGCGTTGCAGTGATAAATGGAGATGAATTGCTAGCATATTTCTTAGCTGCTAATAAAAGGTTTTCTGCTTCATCACTGATGTGGACAAAAATTTCCATGTTGAAAACAATTCTAAAAGTGCACACAAAAAAATATGTTGATAATTATGGTAAAGCCAATTGCTTTTTTGAAAAGTCAATCCCGAACCAACAGATTGAAAAAGACCAAGATTCTTGAATAAGAACAGATTTGCTGAAGGTTGCTGTATAATAGTCCTGATTGACGCTTGTTGATGTAACGAGTTAACGCATCTGAAAGTTGGAAACATAAGATGAAGAGGTAAACTTTTTTATTACAATTTTTAATACGAAAACAAGTTTAACGGAGTTTTGTCGTTATGGAGGATGGATTCTGTAATAATGCTGTTGATTTCTGTAGGAGGTATATACATTTACGTCCAATACATGTTATCATTCAAATATATTTTCTAGGATATGTAGATGGAAAGTGTACTTACAGTACAGATTGACACCATGTCAAGAATACCTGCGTCTCTTTCTTGGATTTACCAAATTCTGCAATGTATAATGGTCATAGGTAGCATGCGACGTTCTTTGGCTACGATGTTAACTCATTAGTAAACCATAATTATGGAGGCGATCTATCAAACGCCACGGTGCCGGTGGGTGGAACCATCAACTGAGACAGATGGTTACATTGCTGATTTGCTGTCAAATTAACTTGAAACAGCAACAAATAATGAATTATAGGCTTACAAACCGTCGGTCGGTGGAGTTAATATTGTAAGACCTTCAGTTGCAGTTGCAGCTGACATTTTCATTGACAGATGCGCAACTCAAGGTCGTTACAAATGACAAGAAACATGTTTTTATTGTCATAAATATCAATGGAAATGTAAAACATAAATAAGAATAGATAGGAAACATTGATCTTAGAATTACAAAGGTGGTCAATGAATAACCAGAATTCTTGTTTTTCAATTACTCAAAGATCAGACAGTGTTTTATTATTTATAAGACAATGCATCTCTTATGATGATAAAAAACACTAATGTATTTCAGAAACAGTTTTTCTCTCAGTATATTGAGTATATTTTGGTAGGTTGTCAGGATAATAATATGAGAGCTGCACCGTGAGTGAAACTTCACTCTGCGTAAATAAGGAGTGACGTAACACAGTTACAAGTATCGTGTAACTATCGCATAACTAGAATAAATATATTGAGATAACTATTTCTTAACAACTAATACAATAAACTACAATGACGATAGTCCCCTCCCATCTCATCAGCCTAGATGGTAGTGAACACCAGCAGTATTTGCACTACACACTACGGGGCTATGACAACTACAGGGAAAATCCGGAAATAGACAAATCTGATCATGCAAAAACAACTTCAAGAGATAAATAAAGTAATAATCTAAAAACAAGTGACACCCAAAGTGACATTTAACAATCGATGTATACGTATTTTCAATCCAACTCTACAAGAAATAAGGCGTATAAATTCCCGGACAATAAAAATCTACTATCACCGAAATGTTGAACAGACTATGAGGATTCGTATTACGAGAAGTTTGCTGGAGAGGAACAAAAAAGGAATTATAACAATATCAAAATACCATTCTCTCTAAATATTCTGACTAAGTGAAATATACAGTGCGGCTTTATTTAGTACCCCCCACCCTGTCAACTTTTGAACGGTTTGACATACAAACCGTTTTGAATCGTATTATAGATATTACTTTTTGAAATAAAAGACATTGTGATTGCTCAATAAAGGGCGCGGGGAGGACATCAATTTAAAAATATCCAATGGCATGGAGGGGTCAAGTGACATATCGTTGGAAATAGAATTCAATTCTCTTTCCTACCATCCATACATCATTAAACGACTACTTTTGATGTTATAATCATTATTTTTCTGTCGGGAATATCCCAGTCAGGCCCTGTCTCCTAAGCTCCGACTCATCCGGAGGGCGCGCTGGTGTCGTTCACCCCAATAATCGATCTCCACGTCCGCAGGGTAAGTGACTATTGAGAGAATCATGTGTCCTGAGCAGACGAAGTGAACCAACGATGACGGCCTTCTGCATTCGTCCGGCTAAGACTTCTGCCATATTACTGCAAGCCGGTGTGATTTTCAAAGTCGAAAGGAGCGTGTCCATATAATTCCACCACAACAACCGTTTTGTCAGAATGGGTTGGGTACTAGGCCAAGCTGTAGATAGAAATAAGAGGCTCTTTTCACACAGAATAAAAGACGCAAACGGCCCATACTACTTTGTATAAGATAGTTCGTAAATGAAAACCCCGGTTTTTGCCCCAGCAAAATCGCTTTGTGGAATTTTTTAAACAAGAAATAGGGAAAAAATTGCAACTTTTTTAGTTTTTTTGAAATATCTTAAAGACTATTCAAGGAATCGTTTTACAGTAAATGGAACTTTTGTAGAAATTTATGAAAGCTATAAAATGGTTTGTTACACGCCCAGATCGGTGCATTTTTCACTGAGAAAATCCAGGAAAACCTCGAAAAAGAGACCATTTTTCAAAAATTCATCATTTTTATGAATCTGAAGGTGGACAAACAATATTGCGGAGACTGATAGATAATAATATGTGGTTCAACTGTGCGGAAGATTTCTGTCTGATATTTAGTTTTTGCACAATCGCGTTATAAACAATTTAAGGGCTAATTTTTCTAAATGTACCGATTTGAAAGACATCTTATTCAAATTCTGTAAACGGCATATGGAAGTAGAGATCAATATCTACAATTTGCATATTTTGGATTTTCACCTGAGAGATGGGAAATGTGTTGAAAATGTCACTGAATGTTACTCTAAATGCTTCAAAGTGCACACAAAGTCGCTCGTATTAACTTCAGTTCAACTTCGGGTGACTTCGGATGACATCGTCACTGAAAGTTGATAAAAACGCTTTTAAGTGCGTCCGATGTCATCCGAAGTCACCCGAAGTTGAACTGAAGTTAATACGAGCGACTTTGTGTGCACTTTGAAGCATTTAGAGTAACATTCAGTGACATTTTCAACACATTTCCCACCTCTCAGGTGAAAATCCAAAATATACAAATTGTAGATATTGATCTCTACTTCCTTATGCCGTTTACAGAATTTGAATAAGATGATTTCCCGGCGCATTTAGAAAGATTTGCCACTAAATTGTTAATAACGCGATTGTGCAAAAACTACGTATCGGACAGAAACCATCTTGCGAACAGTTGAACCACAAGTTATTATCTATCAGTTGCCGCAATATTGTTTGTTCACCTTCAGATTTATGAAAATTCTGAAATTTTGAAAAATGGTTTCTTTTTCAAGGTTTTCTGGGCGTATAAAAAACCATTTTGTAGGTTTTATGAATTTCTACAAAAGTTCCATTGACTGTAAAACGATTCCTTAAAGGGTCTTTGAGATATTTCCAAAAAAAAACAAAAAAGTATTAATTTTTTCACTATTTCTTGTTTAAAAAATTCCACAAAGCGATTTTGCTGGGGCGAAAACTGGGGTTTTCGTTAACGAACTATATTATAAAAATTAGTATATGCCATTTGCGTCTTTTATTTTGTGGGGGAAAAACCTCTATGGTTTGGTCTACACAGCCTGCGGACTTCAAAGAGTAGATCTCCCGTTTTTCGGACGATATTTGTTTTTCCTGGAGCGGAAAACTCTGACGAAAATTGTCCTACTTTGGTGGTCGAGAACTTCATCAGGCTTATTATTGGCTTGTATTTGCCTGGCGTTGGAAAATGAGTAGTTCCAATAGATTCGACACCTCTCATTCTCCACAACGAACTCAATATCCCCCGGAGCATAAGGCAACACCGGTGTCTCGTCTATACCGTATAAGCTGGGCATGGTGACAAATGACAGCAACGTTATGGTCTCAGTTGCCTCACATCTAGTGTCAGAGACCTCTATACCCATCACGTGACTACCGTAGACTAGGATGTTAAAAACATCATCCTGGTAGGCCATTGTGAATCCCTCGGACTCCGACTTTAGCTCACTTGACCTGAGAAAGGCAAAGGTCAAATCTGTATACCTTATTTTATTATTAATATTGTTATTTTCCTTTATGACTTATTTCTGTTATATGAAAATGATCTCATTCACGTCTTACTGATTATGTCCGCAATTCGGGTGATATATTATGCTGAAGATACGAATATTATGGTTTGACAAAAGTATTTTAAAAGTAACATTGAAACCGCTGGAACTGCCTATAGAATAGGTATTTGTATCACAAGGCAGAAAACTGTATTTTTACAAGTTCAGGTAATGTTTGAAGGCAGAAGCGGAGGCCGATGACTTGAAATACGAGCACTTGCCATACAGCTTCTTGAAATATGATACACAAAATTATTTAGGCCGACACAAATATACAGGGTGTCCCACGAAGATTAGGACAGGGAATATCTCGGAACTCGAGAGTAGTAGAGAATTGTAATTTTGGGGTTGTAAATTAAAGCAATTGGTGTAGCTTTTTTTAATATTACCCAATGAGCTTTTATGTTTTTGGTCACGTGACATCAGATTCAAAATTATTAATAGGACAAACTGTATATTTTGGTATTTCTATGTTCCTCCCGATAAAACTATTTTAACAAACTACCACACTTGTGGTCTAAAACGATTAGTTTAAGAACTACAGGTACTTCAATATACTTTGTCCGACAACGTTTTTTCATAAAATATGGACGATTAATATAATTTTGCCTTGTTTCAATCATAACAAAAAATATAAGACTGTCCAAATATACAACCTAAATAATTTGGCAATTGCTCGTTTCAGAGGTCGTGGGACAAAGGATATTGAAGTTAAAAGCTCAATGGGTAACGTAATATCAATAAAAGCTGCACCGATTGCTTTAATTCAGAACCCCAAAATTACAATTCTCCACTACTTTCGAGTTCCGAGATATTCCCTGTCCTAATCTTCGTGGAACACCCTGTATAAATGAAGAAATTTATTGATCAAATGTTGTCAAATGTGACAAATATGAAGTGGGGCTGTCACTTTCATGAAAAATATTGTGAGTTTTCACCACAGATCACAAAGTTTGAACTTTTCCTGCCTAGGTAAGCAAAAGAGAGTTGAAGACGATTTATACGAATGTAAAATCAGTCATTATACACAGAGGTCTGAAAAAGTTATTTTGTGGTCGGCAAAAAATCATCTTACTCTTATTGTGCACAAATCAATTTTAATTAAGTACTCCTCAAGCAGTCAAACCAAACCCCTCTCTTTCTTTGACAATGAGAACATGAGAGAAAACTGAATTACTTGGTGTCAACTTTGAAGTTGAATGGAGCTGGGAACCAAACTGAATTGTTGTCTCTCGAGATTTATATCAAATATCTGTAGCAAATCCATATTGTTAAGACTATAATATGCCAACATCTATAGCCATTTGAGGTATGGGGTACTTAACTCGGGTACATTTGCATCTTGGGAAAGAGTATTCATTTTACAAAATTGGCAGTTAGAGTAGACTAGGCTTAAGGGACTCGTGAAGTGTAGAGTTATACATAACAATATTTAAATAGGAATAGTTGTCATAGTACTTGCATTAGTGTCCTTCTTAAGGGATTTTGCACACATATCTGCGAGATGTAGTTCAATGTCCATCGTGGAAATAGTTTAGAAAGTAGATTATTTCTGTCAGATATTTGCCTATTTTTCAGTTTCGAAAGAATGGTAGTTCGATATTTTCGAAATTCTTTATTTCATTTGAATAGACTATTAGACCAGTGCTGATGGGATGGGATGGAAAAAAAATATAAACGCGGGAAAAAAATTAGCACCATGAGACCTACTGGAAGAGGAGCAACATTTTGTCGACAAAATGGAGAAGGGAGGACGGGGTGAACTTTTAGAGGTTGAAAGTGGTATTTTACGGATTTTTGCGAGTTTACCTCCTATCGAAAAAAGTGAAAGGCAAAGTTGTTGATAATTAAAAGATCTACAACTTCTATTGAACATTTTTCCTCATTACCTCAAATTTTCCGGGAAAATCGGAAAAGCAAATTCCGAAAAAAACGACCTCACTTTGAACTGAAAAGTTTCACTGGTACAGTTCGTCTTTTCAAGCTCGCCAGCTGCCACTTTTTTCGTGGAAGCGTCCATTTTTAGATTATGTGATGAAAGAGTACCACTACGATGGGAAAAAATTCTAGAAAAAGCGAAGAAATTAAAAATCAGATTTTCAAAAATCAGGTTTTTTTATTAAAGTTATTGAAATTAACAGATGAAATATTTTGAGAATATTAATTTCATGTTACCTTAATAGGTACAAATAATAAACAAGGACATAAATGAGGATTTGATTTTGATAGAAGGGCAAAAGGAGTTAAACTTTTGAGGATAAATATGGTTTTTTACGATTTGCAGCGAAAATTAAACTCATACAGAAAAAAGTTGAAAGAAAAAGTTGCTGGCAATAAAAAGATCTAGATTTTTTGTTTTCAACATTTTTTCACATAACCCCAAGTTTTACGGTAAAATCGGAAAAACCATTTAAATTTTTTTCTTGTGTAAACATTGTATGTTTGTAGCAAAATTTAGTGGAAATATACCTTTTTATGTTGTAAAGAGAAACATTCTCAATTGAAAATTGAACCAATACATGAATGACTCCTCTGGAAATGGAAAAAACCAGAGGAGTCATGTATTGGTTCAATTTTCAATTGAGAATGTTTCTCTTTACAACATGAATCCCTTCCAAGAGAGGTTATCTTGTACGATGGAAAATAGCGACTAAATTCCAACTTTCAGTCGCAGATGATTCCACAACTGACTATATGAACATCCTGTTCATATTTCCAATAAAATCAACATGTATTTTTATGTTCCAAATTAGACATTTTTTTTTGCAGCGAAAAATTTATTTTTCTGGAACCTGTCCCTGAAATGAAATCTTGTAAGTAAGGTGCGTTCAGTTAATGAAAATCGGATCTGAACAAGCCACAACAGAGCTAATCGAGCAAAAAGTAATTAACAAACGATATTTTACCAGATGCATGAGATCTGTCACCTGTCACATCCGATTTTCGTTATTGCAGAAGAATGAAAATTCAAAAATTATGTAGTACAATCTCAATGAAGACTGTATTGTACCTAATGTAATTGAAAACCAGAAACTACGTTCTACATTGGCTACAATCAAATTTGAGGTTATGTGGAAAAATGTATAATACAAAAGGTGAAGATCTTTTTATTGGCAACAACTTTTTTGTTTAACTTTTTTTGTTTAACTTTTTTTGTAGGAGGATAATTTTCGCTGCAAATCGTGGGAAACCATTTTTACCCCCAAAAGTTCACCTTCTCCCTTCTACCATAATCAAATCCTCATTTATGTCCTTGTTTATTCTTTGTGCCTATTAAGGTAACACGAAATTTTTATTCTCGAGATGTTTCATCTGTTAATTTCAATAATTTTGATACATAAATATGAGTTTTGAACAAAAATTTTCAAAAAAAATATTTAAAAATCTGTTTTTTTTCGCGTTTTATGGATTTTTTTTCCATAGTAGTGCTACTCTTTTATTACATAATCTAAAAGTAGATGCTCCAAATGGCGTCTGGCGAGCTTGCAAAGACGAATTTTACCGATAAAACTTTTCAGTTGAAAATGATGTCGTTTTTTCGGAATTTGCCGAAAAAAAAGGAAAAAATGTGCACTTCGCTACTTTCACCTTTCTTGAAAAAAAAAATTGAGCGAGAAAAAAATTTAAAACTGAAAAATCGGGTTTTCCAATTTTTCCGGGAAATTTGAGGTAATGTGGGAAAATGTTCAATACAAAAGATGTAGATCATTGCAATTCGCGAAATACAGTGAAATACCACTTTCAACCTCCAAAAGTCCACCCCGCTCCATCCTTCTCCATTTTGACGACTCCAATTTATTTTTCCCGTCATTCGAACAATATTTTGCTCCTCTTCTAGTAGGTCTCATGGTGTTAATTATTTTTATCCACAACTATTAATTAATAAATCTGTTAAATATGCGATTTTTATCAAGTAATGCCATTCATTACCATATAGAATTGAATAATAATGACAGATCGATGGAATAATATAACTCAATCGTTGCGTCAAATTTGACAATTTGTAAATTTACTTGTCACTGCATTTGTAGAGATACTGTCAGTCGATTTGTGAGTTATTTGTTGTGAATAATCTTATCTCTGGTATCATTAGAGAAATATCTAACTGAATCTGATTTAGAATATACGAGGATGTATTGATATCTAGTTAGCCTCCAGTTCCCTGCATGAACAAAATATTGCGTTACCATAGTAACGAACAATAACTTATTAGAAGTGTCAGTGTAAAGTTTGACGTCAAAAAAGTAAACCAGAGTTACGCAATAAATTAAAAGAAAAAATATGTCCACCGAAATTGTGAAAATCGAAAAATTGGAGTATCGAGCCATCATCAAGTACCTGTATTTAAAAGGGTTAAGAGCAGATTTACGAAGATACGCAATACCATTGGTGATCAATGTCCTTCGTATGCGACCGTGAAAAATTAGACTGCAAGCTTCAAAAGAGGTAAATTTTCCATTGAAGATGATGACCGATCGGAAAGGCCAGTTTCTGTCCCCGAAAATATCGATGCAGTTCATGACATGATTTTAACAGGTCGTCGAATTGGGTTAAAACGGATATCTGAAGCACTGAATATTTCATATGAACGCGTTAATCATATAGTTCACGTCAATTTGGACATGAGTAAAATTGCTGCAAAATGAATCCCCAAATGTTTGAATGTTGACCAAAAGCGTGCAAGGGTAGTAGCATCGCGTTCGATCTGTGCTCGATTTGAAAACGATGTAGACTTGTTGAACCGAATTGTTACTATGGATGAGACTTGGGTACATTTCTACGATCCAGAAACAAAGCAACAATCGATGGAATGGCTACACTCCGGTTCTCCAAGACCTAAGAAGTTTCGTGTCCAAAAATCTGCTGGAAAAGTTCTTGCTTCAGTTTTTTGGGATTGCCATGGAGTAATCATGATTGATTTTTTGGATAAGGGTAGAATAATAACTGGAGAATTCTAGTTTAGTGTCTAAAAATGGAGTGGCTGATTCCCGCTTGGCAAAAATAGCTGCCACTTCATTCCCTGGTATTCCGTTGTTGTGTTCTTGCACCCATCATAGTTTTACCCAATTATGTTCTTCTCGGATTTTTAGTACCAACTACACAACTCTGGATGTTACTTATGTTATAGTAGCCTTCAGTGCTGCCAGAATTGAGACCAATACCTTGCTTATTCACAAATGCTCCCCTCTTCTTTTCACAAATACATTGTTGGATTACATGCTTTTTGCCTGGAATACAATACTGTTCAGTCAATGAAAATAATTCGATGCTTTGAAAAAAATCAAAGAGAGTAGCTCAGGGTCTCTTTGTGATTTTTACAGTACATTGACCAATCTGTGGGCCAGATTGATTAGTCCTGTGATCCAACTTTTCTGAAATCCCATCTTTTCATTATCCATGATATGGCAGCCTTGTAGACTTTTTTAAAGGTAATACTCTGACATCATTTCAAAAATTGGGTTGTCTACGATGCTTTTATTGATCAAATAGATTATTTGGTATATTATCATTTACTTGGCACTCCTCTGAAATATATTGAGAGATAAAAGGTTTAAGCCGGTTTAAGCCAGCTTATTTCAAGAAGCAGTTTTGACTGCATTCTGCAATCCATTGTCATGAATTTTTAGTAATTTGACAGCTTACTGCTTACTTATTTATATAGACTTGATATAGACCAAGCTTAGGAGGTTTTTTCCCCCACAAAATGAAAGACGCAAATGGCCTACACTAATTTTTATAAGATAGTTCATTAATGAAAACCCCAGCTTTGTGGAATTTCTTAAACAAGCAATAGTGAAAAAAATTACAACTTTTTTGTATTTTCAGAAATATCTCAAAGATTATTCCAGGAATCGTTTTACAGTCGATGGAATTTTGGTAGAGATTTATAAAACCTACAAAATGGATTTTCATAAGACCAGATCGGTGCATTTTCCACTGAGAAAATCCG
This sequence comes from Chrysolina oricalcia, assembly GCA_944452925.2. Lineage (NCBI taxonomy): Eukaryota > Metazoa > Arthropoda > Insecta > Coleoptera > Chrysomelidae > Chrysolina > Chrysolina oricalcia. The sequence goes on along the minus strand of OX101815.2, from coordinate 31,105,295 downwards.
GGAAAACCTCAAAAGAGACAATTTTTCAGTAATTTATAATTTTTAAAAATCTGAAGCTGGACAAACAATATTGCTGAAACTGATAGATAATAATATGTGGTTTAACTGTGTGCAAGATGTTTTCTGTCTGATGTGTAGTTTTTACAAAATCGCGTTATAAACAATTTAAGCGCACATCTTGCATGATGTGCCGTTTTAAGGGAAATTGTCATATTCAAATTCTGTAAACGGCATCTGGAAGTAGAGATCAATATCTACAATTTGTTTATTTTAGATTTTCACCTGAGAGGTGGGAAATGTGTTGAAAATGTCACTGAAAGTTGATCAAAACGCTTCAAAACATATTCTCTGACAACCAATTTTACATGCATATGATGCCTCATTCACTTGTTAGAGCTTTCGAGAGCAGTCATTAGACCTATTGCTGACAAAATAACATATTTCTTTTATCACCAGGACATCATCTCTTGATAAATTATTTCCATAAAAGCATGCAATTTCAAGTAGCCAGTAAACGAATCACTACCAAAAACCATATTCTGCAAAAGATTTGGTAAATACACATGCAACTAAACAAGCAGAAAAACCAACGAACCAAAAAACAACTCAAGTAAAATCAAAAGAAACCTCGTCAAATTCTTCAGCATCTTCAGTTTCGTCTTCTTGAAAATTATTTTCCTCATCATCATGATTAAAGATAGAATGACCTAACAGTGCGGCTTCTAGTTGAGACTGCATCTTAAGAGAAACAAGTGTTAATAGAAATAATGCAAATAAAATTATGTGGTTCAGATACCTATCTGGCACCCCAAAAAGCCAAAAGCTATCGAAATCAAATAATAGGGAAGGCCTTCAACCTCCTAATGAATTTCTAATATTACTAATTTAGTGGTAAAATTGTTTACCTTATTCGATGATTCAGAAATGAAACAGATTGTTTAATTTACACATAACTTGTTTTTATCCAGTGATTATCATTTTATTATTGTTAATAGTTAATATTCAATTTCAAAATATCAACAAACAATACAAAACTTTTTATGCTTCCAAGGTTTCAAGGAACCAACACAACTGTCAGATGTCATATGTCATCTTCACAATCACATCATAGCACAGTTTAGCAAATACAGTAGTCCGACTCGGTGTCGGTTAGGGTCACTGAATCTAGAAGGCCGTGCCGTCCTTACGGGTATGGTCAATGGGCGTGGTCCAATACTTGAAATAGTTCCAGTATTCCAATAACCCACAAAATCACCAATTAGAGAGCAAGTTTTGTGGGTTATTTCAACACTGGATCTATTTCAAGTACTAGACCACGCCCCTTGGCCATACCCGTAAGGACGGCACGGCCTTCTAGATTCAGTGACCCTAGTGTCGGTACCTTTGATGTTGGTGTCCAGCAAGGAAACTAAACGTTATTTGACTAGGAGAGTCTAATCCTCGTAACACAATGGCGGCACTGATAGAAAGAGATGAAAGAACATTTGTGACGAAATGTGACGTAATTGGACATGGCCGCCATTCTCCATGTACAGTAACGAACTAGCTCTTGGTATATGAGACAGTTTTGTTCCTTGGTTCTAGTTCGACTCTGTACTCATGTCCAAGTACGTCACTCTATAATCAACTTTAGGCGCATAACCACAATTCATTGGTATATACCGCAGATATATCTTGGTCTTTCAAGACAAACGTCATAAGTGACGTCAACGTCTACTTTCGCCTAAATCTTTTGTTTCAAACTCTGGTTATTTAAATTAAATTAATAATAAAACAAATCTTTGTTTTTGTTTTGCTCTGCTTTTGCATTCTTCGTGTGATTAATAATTCTTTTTAATTTTAAATATTCTGGTTTTTCGTTTGTTTGTATACTCAGTTATATATTTAATTATTGATGGAAAAGTTAACTAGTGTGGAAACAAAATTGACATTTGTGTGCTCCTATTCGATGAAACTGAAATGATGCTTCTACATTATTCACGGCATCAATTCTCGTCTAAAACACTAGGGAGTATTTTTGCTTTTAATCAGATGCCGTCAACAGCAACAGAACCATGGCTATTGAGAAAAATACTCCTCACAAACTTGTAGAAGTTTTATAAAAAGTTGATACCAGCAACGTTTCATCCAAGCGATACACGGGGGAGGTTACTACTTACTGGACATTTATACCCATTTATTAGTTTTTCTATGGTAAATATTGGAACAAGGTCTAGATTATGCACAGCCACAGTAATGACAGTTGTAGATGAAGTGTTATACTCAAATACTTGATATTGAAATTAAAAACTAAATATATTCGCTTTTCAAAATGAGAATAAGATTTATTGGATGTTTGCAATAGTTTTAAAAAGTATCGAGGTAGTGATATTATTTATAAAAGTAGAGATAGTATAGGTAACTTGTTTTTTACCTCGTAAGTTGCCTCCCAACATAATAGAAAAATTAATGCATTATATACCAATGGGACTAATATATATATACAGTGCGGCTTTTTTTAGTCCCCCCCCCCTGTTAACTTTTGAACGGTTCGACGTAGAAACATGAATAAAAAACTGTTTGGAGGGTTTCACCGATACTACTTTTTGAGATAAAAATAGGGTGATTGCTCGAAAGGGGGCGCGGGGGGGCACATCAACTCAAAAATTTTAAATAGCATGGAGGGTCAAGTTTCACATCGTTGAAAAGAGAATTCAATTCATTTCACAACCATCTGAATATTTTTGAATTTTGTTGAGAAATTTTTTCTCAATATCGATTTATATGCCTTTCGAAATTTTCAAGTTGATCTGTCCCTAGCGCCATCTGTCGAGTAATTTCAATGTTTCTTCTCTCAAAAAGTAGTATCGGTAATACCCTTCAAAATATTTTTGGTTTCATTATTCCACAACAAACCGTTCAAATTTGTCGAGGTATGACTAGTTTTCAGATCCGCACTTATTTTTGATATTTCGAATTTGGATTGTGAAAAAAATTTCAACTAAATTAAAAAAAAATAGATGGTTGTAAAGAGAATTGAATTCTCTTTTCAACGATGTGACACTTGACCCACAATGCCATTTAAAATTTTTGAGTTGATGTGCCCCCTGTCGAGCAATCACCATATTTTTTATTTCAAAAAGTAGTATCGGTGAAACCATCCAAACGGTTTTCCATTCATGTTTTCTACGTCGAACCGTTCAAAAGTTAACATGGGGGGGGGCTAAAAAAAGCCACACTGTATATGTTGAGGCCATATCGTGAAAAAGGATCAAAATTTAAAAAAAAACTGTCTGAAATGAGGTTAGTTTTGTTTACTATAATAACCGAAAAATGAAAACAACTGGGTAATAGGGTTATAGACGAGGAAAGTGTGTCGTCACAAATGTCATACTTGTCAAAAACTGATTCCAAACAAAGAATTTCAGGTGACATTCTCTGTTGATTATTTGCTGCTTTGCTTATTAGTCTGTGTTTGGTTGTTTGGATTATGTTTTCTCTGGCAAAAGAAGTTGAAAAACCTGAACGGAAACAATATCGTAGTTATCGGACAAGCTGATTTAAATTTGACGGAGGTTTGTTTGGAATCAGCTTTTGACAAGAATGACATATGTGACGTCATTACTTTCCTCGTCTATTGACAACTTTGACAGTAAACAGCTGATTCGTGACGTCATCGGATGAAAACCAATCTAATAACCAAAAGCGCCTAAACTTATTGTTAAGTACCAATTTGAATAGACTACCTAAGTCCTGACGTCACAAGTGGGTGGAGCTTATAACACCTTTCCAAACAAACTGGTAATACGTGTTGAAACCCCATAAGAACTTATTGATTTGATGATTTTGCATAATTCCGTCGGGAATAAAGGGTAATCGATATTATTTTCAATAAAGACTCAGTTGTAACCTTTTGCCGAAAAAAATAATATCAATGTTTGGAAAGGTTTACCAAGTTTCACCCACTTTGACGTCAGTCAGGCTTAGGTAGTCTATTGGTAAATACCGAAACAATTTGGTCATCCGCCTAAATTCGATTTATGACGCGTCGATGCTACACGATTCTGATTGGCTAGAGCTCATTAAACCCTCCTGTTAGTTTACTCTCTTTGGGTGTCCAGACCACTGAATTATAAATTATAAATTATAAATTATAAATTATAAATTATAAATTATAAATTATAAATTATAAATTATAAATTATGAATTATGAATTATGAATTATGAATTATGAATTATGAATTATGAATTATGAATTATGAATTATGAATTATGAATTATGAATTATGAATTATGAATTATGAATTATGAATTATGAATTATGAATTATGAATTATGAATTATGAATTATGAATTATGAATTATGAATTATGAATTATGAATTATGAATTATGAATTATGAATTATGAATTATGAATTATGAATTATGAATTATGAATTATGAATTATGAATTATGAATTATGAATTATGAATTATGAATTATGAATTATGAATTATGAATTATGAATTATGAATTATGAATTATGAATTATGAATTATGAATTATGAATTATGAATTATGAATTATGAATTATGAATTATGAATTATGAATTATGAATTATGAATTATGAATTATGAATTATGAATTATGAATTATGAATTATGAATTATGAATTATGAATTATGAATTATGAATTATGAATTATGAATTATGAATTATGAATTATGAATTATGAATTATGAATTATGAATTATGAATTATGAATTATGAATTATGAATTATGAATTATGAATTATGAATTATGAATTATGAATTATGAATTATGAATTATGAATTATGAATTATGAATTATGAATTATGAATTATGAATTATGAATTATGAATTATGAATTATGAATTATGAATTATGAATTATGAATTATGAATTATGAATTATGAATTATGAATTATGAATTATGAATTATGAATTATGAATTATGAATTATGAATTATGAATTATGAATTATGAATTATGAATTATAAATTATAAATTATAAATTATAAATTATAAATTATAAATTATAAATTATAAATTATAAATTATAAATTATAAATTATAAATTATAAATTATAAATTATAAATTATAAATTATAAATTATAAATTATAAATTATAAATTATAAATTATAAATTATAAATTATAAATTATAAATTATAAATTATAAATTATAAATTATAAATTATAAATTATAAATTATAAATTATAAATTATAAATTATAAATTATAAATTATAAATTATAAATTATAAATTATAAATTATAAATTATAAATTATAAATTATAAATTATAAATTATAAATTATAAATTATAAATTATAAATTATAAATTATAAATTATAAATTATAAATTATAAATTATAAATTATAAATTATAAATTATAAATTATAAATTATAAATTATAAATTATAAATTATAAATTATAAATTATAAATTATAAATTATAAATTATAAATTATAAATTATAAATTATAAATTATAAATTATAAATTATAAATTATAAATTATAAATTATAAATTATAAATTATAAATTATAAATTATAAATTATAAATTATAAATTATAAATTATAAATTATAAATTATAAATTATAAATTATAAATTATAAATTATAAATTATAAATTATAAATTATAAATTATAAATTATAAATTATAAATTATAAATTATAAATTATAAATTATAAATTATAAATTATAA